>PVIH01006495.1:0-22186 GCA_004025045.1 Sigmodon hispidus | reverse complement strand
ACAAGAAAAAGAAGGAAGAGGAAGATGATGAGGAGGATGAAGAGGATGAGGAAGAGGAGGAAGAAGAGGAAGATGAAGATGAAGAAGAGGATGATGATGATGAATAAGTTGGTTCTAGCGCAGTTTTTTTTCCTTGTCTTTAAAGCATTTAACCCCCCTGTACACAACTCACTCCTTTTAAAGAAAAAAAAATGAAATGTAAGGCTGTGTAAGATTTGTTTTTAAACTGTACAGTGTCTTTTTTTGTATAGTTAACACACTATCGAATGTGTCTTTAGATATCCCTGTCCTGGTGGTATTTTCAATAGCCACTAACCTTGCCTGGTACAGTCTGGGGGTTGTAAATTGGCATGGAAATTTAAAGCAGGTTCTTGTTGGTGCACAGCACAAATTAGTTATATATGGGGACGGTAGTTTTTTTTTTGTTGTTTTTGTTTTTGTTTTTGTTTTTCCATCAGTTGTCTCTGCAGCTTATACGAAGATAATTGTTGTTCTGTTAACTGAATACCACTCTATAATTGCAAAAAAAAAAAATTGCAGCTGTTTTGTTGACATTCTGAATGCTTCTAAGTAAATACAATTTTTTTATTAGTATTGTTGTCCTTTTCATAGGTCTGAAATTTTTTTCTCAAGGGGAAGTTAGTCTTTTGCTTTTGCCCACTTTGGGTCACATGGATTATTGCAGTGTTTCTTTTCATATAGTTAGCTGGAAAAAAAGTTTTATCTACACACCCTGCATATTGTGATGGGGTAATAACATTTTCATCCATAGCTGAAGCTCCAAAATCATCAGTCAGATAAGAGAGTACATAACCCACATGCAAAGCTGAGATAATTCTATCACACCATGGGATTGGATTATTAGGCTCAATCTGAACGTCTGTCCTTGAAGGACTAATAGAAAAGTACTTTCTAATTCTTATATGAGGACTCTTCTTAACTTCCATTACTGTGTAATGGCAGTTACATTCTGCAGTTCCCCTATTAAAGACCTGAGAATGTATACCCAAAAGTGTACGTTTAAAGTATAAGACTGCCATATTAAACTTATGGTTGACAACGCTGGCTATAATGCCTTTGCCCATATGTCTAAATAGAGGATTGCTCAGGAAACTTGATTGTTTAAAAAGTATTTTTAATTAGTTGAGCCAGCTTTTCTTAAAATAATACCACATATAAAATTAAAGTTAGGGTATATTTTCCTATATTGTGATTTGTCCCTTTATAAATCAGATACAAGATGATAAACCTTACATATTAGTGCCAGTTGTCCAATCCATTTGATATATAAATATATATAACCCAAACTCATTCATTAGTCATGTTTAATCTGCTTAGTAGTTTAGGGAACAATTTGGCAGTTTTGTGGGGTTTTTGGAGATTATCATTCTCTTAAAGTGCCAGAGTTTTAAAATAGCGTTCTTGTAATAATTTTACACACTTTTGTGATGGAGTGCTGTTTGTTATATAACTTTGACTTGGGTTCTTTACATTTGCGTTTGTTTATGTAATTTGAGGAGGAATACTGAACATGAGTCCTGGATAACACTAATAAACTAATAATTGCAGAGGTTTTTTTTTTTTTAAAAAAAAAAAAAAAGAATTAACTCCATGCCTTTCCCACTTTCTTGCCCTAGAACCAAACATAAGTTTGACTTAGAATGGTTGCTTAAAAACTTATTGGATGACAAATGGAGAGCACTGCAGAAAATTACAACCAATCAAAATGGAGAGTTATAGAGCAATGAATACCTCTGTGAAATAACTGCCACATCTAGGAATCAGGGACATTTCAGTAAAGGCAGTGGGAAGACTGAGTGAAACCTCTGGAGTATGAGTTGCTGTGTCACTGTGTCTCCTAGTAAGAGCAGATGCCACACTCATGAACTCTCATCAGCATAGAATACTGTAGATATATCATGGTGAATGGGGGAAAGTCCATGAGGCCTCAACCCTACACAAAGAACTACTTAACTAAGCAATGCTGAGTGGGAGAAATAGTCTTCCACGGAGAAGAGTATATGAATTGGTTATCTAATACCAAATAGCCTTTCCTGAAAACATGCATACAAGTAACATTATACAGACTGATCAGGTTATATTTAGAAATAAATATGCATATATGCATGCAGCAACAATTAATGAAAAATGAAGCCATGAATTTGAAAGATATCACAAAGTGCATATGGGAGAGTTTGAAGGGAGGAAATGGAAGGGGAATAGTATAATTATATTGGAATCTCAAAAAAATGGAAAAGAAAACCCTGTTGAATGGTATTTTTGTTGTTGCTTTAAAAATTCAAAGTAGAAGCTTATATTTTATTTTTTAGACTAATAAAATCTCTGATTCTATCAGAGATAACTATAAAATGACTTAAGAGTGAAATCCACTAATATTTATTTCTGACTCAAAATATTTTGGATATCTGCCTGCTTCTCTCTGGAAAGATGAGCTTTCCAATGCTCTTTTAATTATTACATGACTTTAAAAAGCCTCAAGTAGATGTGAATCTTTTTCAAACTCCTTGAAGTTTGTGGTATTTTTAGTTCAAAAGAAGCTTTCTTTTAATAGTTTGAATTTGAGGCTTCCTTGAGACTGAAGATTCTATGATGTGGATGCCAACAACCCCTTTTAAAAAGCATACACATTGAGCTACAGAAGAGCTGAGCAGTTCCCTACATCTCGGTGTCCATAAATGCTGAAAGCAGGTTTTAAATGCAGACAACTTTATGACAGAGTAGAGTAGTCTTGACAGATAGTATAGAAGTACAAGGAAAAATCGCTTGTTTATCTTCCATCAATCAACATGGTAGGTGCCAAATGAGTTCCTGTGTATCTTACAGCTTCCATGGTGTGGCTTTCTGAAGGTGTAAGAAAAAAAGACTTCATTGTGCATTCATCCAGCAGATATTACTGAACACTTGGAATGGCTCAGGTACTGACCTATAGCAGACCATAAGGCTTCCAACAGTCTCTTTTTGGTTGATAAACATGGCACATAAAAACGTGTTCAAGTCTCCTAGTTTCATTTTTCCATTAATTCAAATGTTGTCGACCTGGACTTCCCCATTTGCTGACTTTGAATTCTCGAACCTGATCAAGGATCACTTTTTTGCAACCTGTGGACTCACCTGCTTCCTTCCTTTCTTGATTATTCTAGAGGAGTATTTGCCACCCTTTGAAGTCCCTTCCCAATTATAATAACAGAAATGATGAAAGGAAGTGGCAGTTAGGATTGAAAGCTGTCCCTTGGAGCACAGGTGTTGAAACATTAATGTGTGTTGCCTTGTATTATGAATGGCCTTGAAACTCTGAACACCGTTCTGCTACTCAGAGGAAAAGACCATCAAGCAATTGATTCAAGCATAAACTTTGTGTTTCATGAACATGTCAAGGTCTACGGTGGCCTCATTCATTACAATTAGAAATAATAGTAGCATTAATTAAACTTTGGACCTTCCTAAAAGGATTGTTATATTTAAAGGGAAGTTATTGAAAGAGGAAGAAGAAATCTGCTGAAGAGCCAAGCCTGTGAATAGTAAACCGCATTGAATACCCAAACAAAGAGACACAGCAGCACTCACCTTTTCCCAGTAAGATTGTGTAACATGTGCTGAAAGTTTACTCTACTGTGGGTGGAGTTGGTGACACTCCATGTATGCACCATTAAGATGGCAAGGTAAAAATAGGCATTATTTAAAAATAACTATAAGAGGAAGAGTTCTATTTAGGATTCTCTAACAATCAAATCTCTAAGTATTTTAAAGCACCCTAATGCTTTCATTTACTGTTTTTGTTACTTTGTTTTGTTTCTCTGAGACATACATTCATTATGTAACCCAGACTACTTATTTAACCTCTGTCTCCTTCTAGGATTACAGATACATGCCACCATGCTTGATTATTTATTTTCAGTTTCAGTTGCTTATTGTATAATGTAGGTCTTTAAGTCTCACTTTTGGAATAAAGCACAATATACATTTTTAAGTAAAAACAAACCAAAATGCACATAATTTTTTTGTGGGAAGTTTTCTTCCACTTATTTGGCAAAAATTTATATTTAAAAATGTTCAGTTATATTTGCTTCAGTATGAGCAATGGAGTCTTTCTTAGCAGCATGCTAGAAGAAGAAAATCTGAGGCATTCTACTCTTTTATTAAAGAGGTACATACACCAAGAAATTTTCTTTTTGAAAGTTTTCTTAAGATTTATTTATTTTTACATGTATGGATGTTTTGCCTGAGTGAATCTGTTTACCTCATGGTGGGACTGCCTGTGGGACCAGGAGAGAATATTAAGTTCCTCAGCACTGGAGTTCTAGATTGTTGTGAGACACCTTTTGGATGCTTGGGATAGAGTATGTGTCCTCAGAAGAAGCAGCTAGCGCTGTTACCTTCTGGGCCATTTCTGTAGATGGCAGAGTTTTCTTTATAGTTATCACAGCATAGGAGCCAAGTATAGGGGTCCTTTAAACACAACACCAGATTCTTTCTAAACAACTGGATTGCTGTGGTAGATCTATAGTCAATACTGAGTGAAAACTCGTACCTCGCTCTTTAATTTTAAAGCCACTACCTCCTTCCCACCACTTTTCTCAAGAGGAAATATGCTAACCACACTATAATGACATAGTATATGAGAATAAACATTAGTTTTCATCAGAGGTAGAAAAACAAGTGTCTTCTGTGTTATCAGTCAATGAAAGACAATGCTGAACACTTAACAAACTCAGGCTCGGGAATGATGTGTGTAATGTGCAAAATAGGTTTTACAGAACACAAGACTTCAGGGAAACTGTGGTGTAACATTCTGAAAAACAGCTTCAGTTCATAAAAATGTGATTCACTGACCCTTGGAAATAAATTTCTCGACAGGTCTTGGAATGGTGTCTTCTTGTCCAACACCCTCACTCTGCTGAGTCTTTTCACTCAGTGTGGTTTTTCCCTCAGGGATCATTATTGGGTTTTATAATGATTCGTTTGTGTATGAAAAGGGAAAGTGCAAGACTATAATTTTATGCATACTTAGAAAAAAACACATAAGGAAAATTCAGTAGTGAGAAGGAGTAATATTCAGAGCCTGCTGAGACCAACAGTGTTTCTGTGATAAGGACAGCTGTGTACTCATCTCCTGGTGGGGCGGGGCTGTCACATCAACAGCTTTGTTTCTCTGCAGCTTAGGTAGCTCCAAGTCCCCATCTCTCAGGAACAATATGAGCAGGGGAGCACAAGACAGCCCTTCTAGCAGATGAAATATGATGACGAAAACAAGAAAGGATCAGGACAGGTTTATTGTAAGGTTGAGCCAAAATTAATAGAGATATTTATTAATAAAGACCTGACTGAAGGATGAATTGAGGCAAGTAGAAATCTAGAAGCAAAGTAAGACAAATGGAATAGAGGCCAGAGAGGAGCTAGGTTAGGAAACAGGGTACACAGGCAAGCAGAATGTTTCTCAGATCAAACTCACAAGATGACCTAGGGACTAATCTTTGATCAGTCCCTCCACTTTGTGGGACCTTGAGCCAATTATTGACTAGTTCTGTATCCTGTTTTCTTCATTTGTGAAAGGGCAAGCAATAAGATAATACCTCATATAGAAAATGCCTGCAGCAGTAAGCTCAATGAATGGCAGGCCAACCTTCATGCTCTATTAAAAAATTGAGCCTGGCAATCACTGTTGGCACATGCCTTTAATCTCAGCACTAGGGATGCAGAAGCAGGCCAATCTCTTAGTTTGATGTTAGCCTGATCTAGAGAGTGAGTTCCAGGACAACAAGGGATGCACAGAGAAGCCCTGTTTTGGAGAGAAAAATAATTATTGGAACTGTATCCTACACCTCCCAGGTGTATGGCTTAGAAAAAAATAGTAATTTCTCATACTTTTTTTCCTTAGGTAAACTAAAATTTTTTTTTGTATTCTTTTTTGTGTTACTTTATACACAAAACAACTGCTCCTAAAAAACAGCATAAAGATTCAAATCTCTGAATTTTTTAAATAGAGAAGTGAGGACATGGAAACTTATGTTTCTCTTGGTACAGAAAAAAAATTAAACTAGGAAGGAAAAATCTGTGAAAAGAATAAATAGAATGGCAAAAGTAACTGAAAAGTGGTCTCTGAACTGTAACTGGCATAGACACCATTTTTTGAACCTACCCCAGAGATTTCTATGGAAGACGCAAAGTCTAAGCCTGGTGAGAGAGAACAGCAGTGATGCTGCTGCATGGCATGTGCACATGCAGGCTGGAATACAGATTCAAACATCCTGCTGAAAGGGTCACTGTGAGTACACATAATGAAAACGTCTACTGACAAAGACCATGATTTTTATCTTTCTACTCATCCAAAGCCTTGCTCTATCAAGCAGTAATCTTTCTTAGACAGATCTTATACAACTTTCTAACTAATCTCTCTGTGTGTGTGTGTGTGTGTGTGTGTTTTAAATCACTTTATTCACCCATCATCTTTCAATAAAATAAGAATGCTTTTGCTTAAAGTCCACTAATGAATGAGTACATCCCCTGCTTATCCTTCTGGGTTTGTGAGACCTCATTCAGAATATTCTCCAAATCCATCCATTTGCCTGCAAATTTTAGGATATCATTTTTTCTTACTGCTAAATAGTACTCCATTGTGTAGATGTACCACAGTTTGTTAATCCATTCCTCAGTTGAGGGGCATCTGGGTTGTTTCCAGGTTCTTGCTATTACGAATAATGCTGCTGTGAACATAGTTGAGCTAATGCCTTTGGAGTGTGAACAAACTGTATTGAACAGTTTGTTGAGTATTGGTATTAGTTCTTCTTTGAATGTCTGGTAGAATTCTGCAGTAAAACCATCTGGTCCTGGGCATTTTTTATTTGGCAGACTATTAATAATAGCTTCAATTTCCTTTGGTGTTATAAGTCTGCTTAGGTCTTTAATCTGTTCTTGATTTAACTTTGGTAATTGGTACTTGTCCAGAAAGCTGTCTATTTCTTTTAGGTTTTCCATTTTAGTTGAGTATAGATTTTCAAAGTATGACCTAATAATTCATTGAGTTTCCTAAGGGTCTACTGTTATGTCCCCCTTTTCATTTCTGATACTGTTAATTTGAATACTCTCTCTGTGTCTTTTGGTTAGTTTGGATAAAGATTTGTCTACCTTGTTGACTTTCTCAAAGAACCAACCTTTTGATTCATTGATATTTTTTGTATTGTTCTTTGTTTCTATTGTACAGATTTCAATCCTAAGTTTGGTTATTCCTGCTGTGTATTTATTCCTTCTAGGTGAGTTTGCTTCTAATTGTTCTAGTCTTCAGCTGAGTTGTTATGTCTCTTGTGTAAGCTTTCTCTTGGTTTTTTACATAGGCATCTAGTGCTATGAATTTTTCTCTTAACACTGCTTTCATTGTGTCCCATAAGTTTGGGTATGTTGTGGATTCATTTTCATTAAATTCTAGAAAGTCTTTGATTTCTTTTTCAACTTCTTCCCTGATCCAGAGGTTCAATGGAGACATGTTCAGTTTCCATGAGCTTTCTGTGATGTTTGTTGTTGTTGAACTCTAATTTTAGACCATGGTGGTCTGAAATGATACAAGGTGTTACTCCCATTTTTTTATATCTATTGAATTTTGCTTTATGAGCAAGTATGTAGTCAATTTTAGAGAAAATTCCATGGGGTGCTAGGAAATATGTATATTCCTTTGTGATTGGAAGGAAGCTTCTATAAATGTCTATTAAGTCCTTTTGCATCATAACATCTGTTAGATTCCTTATTTCTTTGTTGAGTCTTTGGTTGACCTATCCAAGGGTGAAACTGGGGTACTGAAGTCTCCCACTATTAAAGTATGACATTTGATGTGGGGTTTAAGCTTTAGTAGTGTTTCTTTTACATAAGAAGGTGCCCTTATATTAGGGGCATAAACATTCAGGATTGTGATCTCATCTTGATCAATTTTTCCTGAGATGAATAAGTAATATCTGTCCTGGTCTCTTTTGATTTATTTTAGTTTGAAGTGTACTTTGTTAGATATTAGGATGGCAACACCAGCTTGCTTTTTGAGGCCATTTGATTGGAAAATCTTTTCCCAACTCTTTACTCTGAGCTTATATTTGTCTTTGGAGTTGAGGTGTGTTTCTTGTATGCAGCAGAAAGTTGGCTTTTGTTTTTGTGTCTATTGTTTTAGGATATGCATTTTTATAGGTGAATTGAGTCCATTGATATTAAGGAATATTAATGACCAGTGCTTGCTATTTCCTGTTATTTTTGGTGGTAGCTTTGTGTATTTCCTTTCTTTGGGATTTTCTTCTGTGGGTATGTGGTTTCATGGGTTCTTTGGGTTGGAATTTTTCCTCTAGTGCTTTCTATAGTACCAGATTTGTAGATAGGTATTACTTCAATCTGTCTTTGTCATGAAATATCTTGCTTATTCCACCTATAGTGACTGATAGTTTTGCTGGGTATAGTAGTCTGGTTTGGCAGCCATGCTCTTTTAGTGTCTATATAACTTCTGACCAGGATCTTCTTGCTTTCTTTGTTTCTATTGAATAGTCTGGCATTATTCTGATGGGTCTGCCTTTATAGATAAGTTGGCCCTTTTCCTTTGCTGCTCTTAATATTTTTTTATTCTATGTTTTGTGGCTTAATTATTATGTGGCAAGCAGACTTTTTTTTTAGGTCTAATCTATTTGGTGTTCTGTAAGCTTCTTGTATCTTTATAGACATTTTCTTCTTTAGGTTGAGAAAGTTTTCTTGTATGATTTTATTAAATATATGATCTGTGTCTTTGAGCTGACATTCTTCTCCTTCTATTCCTATTATTCTTAAGTTTGGTCTTTTCATGGGGTCCCAAATTTCCTGAATGTTTTATGTTATGACTCTTTTGGTTTTAGTGTTTTCTTTGAGTAATTTATCTATTTTCACTATTGAGTTTTTTACTCCAGAGATTCTCTCTTCCATCTCTTGGATTCTGTTGGTTATGCTTGTATCTGTAGTTCCAGTTCATTTCTTCAGATTCTCTATTTCCTTCCTTGCCTCATTTTGTGCCTTCTTTATTGTTTCTATTTCAATTTTTAGTTTTGGAATGATTCTTTCATTTTTTTAGATTTTTCTTTCTTGGTTACTTGACTTTCTTTCAAGGATTTGTTCATCTCTTCCAATTGTTTATTTTCTTCTATTTCTTTAAGGGAATTTTTTTATATCCTCCTTTAAGTCTTCTGTAATCTTCATAAAGGTATTTGTATTGTTGTTTCCTTCTGTTTCTTCTTTGTTGCTCTGTTCAGGTATTGGTGTTGTAGAGCCATCAGCTTCTTCTGAGGTGCCTTGTTGTTCTTTATATTGTTATATGTACTCTTGCACTAGCATCTGCCCATTGCTTCTTTGGTTTGCTCTTATTCAGGTCTTAGTGGAATCTTAGTCACTTGTGGCTACAGGGGTTGTGTTTCTCCTGTCTGCTCTGGACACCATATCTACATGATTTCTCACTCTGGTCAGGCCATGGGATCCACACTGTCTGAAGATGTCCATCTCTCACTCTGCTCTGGACACCATGGGGTCTTGTACAGCTTGCATTGTTGGTAGGGTCCAGCCATCTGTTATGTGTCCTCCCAGGATTGCCGGGGAAGGCTTCTCCCAGTCCTCCCAATCTGCTCTGCACCCAGGATCCATGCTGTCAAAGACACATGTGTCTCACTCTGCCCTGTTCACCCAGGGGTCACTCGGTTCAGAGAGATGTCCCTCTGTGATGACACTGCGTGCTTTGGAGGCAGGACCCAGCCATCTGTTATGTGTCCCCCAGGATTGTTTCAAAAAGCTCCCCTAGCCCTGGTCCAGTGCAGGGCTGGTCATGAAGTCAAATCTGGGCTGTGCCTCTGGCCTCTGAGATGAGGTCCCCAGGAGGCCCATGGGCTGGAACCTTCTCACCTCCCACTTTACTCTGAACCTGGGATCCTCGCTGTCTGAAGATATCTGTGTCTCACTCTGCCCTGGACACCAAGCTCTAACTAATTTTTTTTTCATTTTATTTATATTTAAATATGGCCCATTGTTCACACACAGACTGAGCTGAGTTTTATAACATACAAAGGCATATATCACTTTCTGATTCTGTTATATACATAAAATGAATTTAAATTCTCACCACGGCTTGTTAGATGCTTTATTATATGGACATGTGTTTCTTTCCACCCCACCAGTTTTTTATTGAAATGTTGTTACACCTGCTCTTCAATTGCCCATCTGATTCTTGCCTCCAGAGATTCTACACTATTTTTATCTTACAACTAACTCTCAATACTCAAGCTTAGCTAAAAATTTCCGCAAATCTCTCAAGAAATCTTCGACACAGATAGCTTCCTAGGACTACCTAAAAATGTAAAGGTCACTTACTCAATTTTTAAAATTACTTTATAAACTTATTATTAAATTTTTCAAATAAAAATTACACACAAAAATTAACCACATACAAAGTCTATATATCTTATTAAACTTCTATACAGTTAGAATGATCTATAATGGAAGTTTTGGAGTTTAACATTGAATTTTACACTTTCATTATAAATATGTTTCTATACACTTATCCTTATCTACCACTCAGACTGAAAAAAAATTTTAATCATTGTCTTTTCTTCTATTTATTTATTTATTCATTTGTTTGTTTTATAAAATAAAGTCCTTTTTTCCAGGTATTCTCTTGTTCTGCCTCCCTTCCCCCTCCCAATCCCTCTGTCTGTCTTCAGCCTTCCTCCCCATCCCCTCATCTCCTCCCCCAAAAGGGCAAAGGTCCCAAGGTGGATCCCCTCCAGGCAGATTCGATTTCCTCATCGTAATGTCATGACTGTGTTAGGTGTTCCTCAGGCGAGAGTGAGCTCTGAAGTGCCATTCCACACATAGAAACACAGTCTGATCTCTACCCTTGAGGCTCCACATACTGCACATGTCAGTGGACAGTAGCCTATCCTTGAAGGGACTACTTCCATTTCTTGAAGGTAACTGTTCTTAATTCAGTGAGCTCCCCAGAGCTCCAGCCATCACTGTGGGAGTTTTCCTCATAAGCCCCTTGCTCATATAGACTCTTCTCCCCTGCTCTCAATTCTTATATATTTGTCTGCAGGTTTATTATCACTTTTCTTTTATTACAGATACCCAGAACTCCACTGCCATAAAGTTAGTTTTCACTGGGCAACTGAAAATTGTAAGTGAAGGATTACCAAACAAACCCAGATGAGAAATGAAAATGGGTTTAGAAAAACATATTTCTATTTTTTATTTTTATTTTCTAGTATTTTTACATTTTAATTAATTTTTAAGCTTTAACATGAGGGATGCCATAAGTAAAATAAAATTACTATTTTTTCACTACCAAAGAAATTTATAAAATTATAAAATACATTTTTAAAGATACATTTTCAAGGATTCATGTTCATCATCTACTATGATTAATTATGATATATTATATATATTATATATAATAATTATGATAATATATAAAATAATTGTAAGCATTTTCAATTTTAATTGAAATTATTTCCAATTAAATTTTTGGGTATATTTTCTTTTTTTCCTTCCATCAGCTTTTTTTTTATTTTTGATTTATTTTTGAATAAAGTCTCATATTTCTAAAAGGATTAACAACTCTAGGGATTCCAGGAAATGTTGTCAAGAGTTAGAAATTTAAAAGATGCTAAGCAATGATACTTTGTATCATTTTTGTTTATAACTGAGGTCCTAGCCAATTTACTGGCTGAAAGCCTTTTAGCAATTGACATAGAAAGTCTTAGGTAGCTGAGCTGAGACAGATCTCCCCACCAAAATTCAGTAGGACCTCTGGGCCACTTGGCTATGTCTTCTATGGTTTGATTACTAGGACAGTCATGCCAGCTACAACAGACTGGAACAGTCATAAAAATTAAGTTACTCCATAGAAACAGAGGCCTACTTAGCTAGGCATGATGGGGAATGCCCTGTGATTCCAAACTTCAAAAAGTGAGGATCAAGAGTTCAAGGTCATTCTAGAATGTAAAGCAAGTTCAAAGACTGGCTAACCTCAGACCCTGACTCAAACAAAAAAAGACTCTTCATAGGAATAAACATATATTTAATGTCATATTAAGCTAACATTGACCTTGAGATTGGAAAAATTGAGTCACTGATATTCTACATAAAACATTAACACAAAATATTATCTGTTTGGCAGTTTTACACATCTATATTTATTAATCAGGACCATGACTCCTTTTCATCATGTGAATCTAACTTTTAGGATCTTATAAAACTGCTTTTTCTTGTTTGTTTGAAGTGTTGATGTTTATATAAATTTGAGAAAATGGAAGGAAGCATAAAGCATAAAGAGAAAATTATGCCCCCCCCATTTATTTTTCAGCAACAGAGTAAAAAAGGTTTGTACAGTTCAAGGAAGGGAATTGTTTTGTGACTTTTTGTAGATCTATGCATTGTTTTAGCTATCAGGACATCAGAAAAGTATGCTTGCAGCTTGTATGCTGGAAGACACATCTCCTTCCATATAAGAAATGATAGGCAGAAACTGATGCTCATGCATACTAAGCAATGCTCATTTTTTTCCTTGGTAGCTGTAAGATTCTGACATTGCAATGATTATATTTTCAGTGATTCTAACCAAGTTTTGCTTTCAAGAAGAGTTTTTCAACCAAATTAGACAAATTGATTATCATTCAGACTTTTTACTATGATGTGTAATATTTCAGTATGTTTATTTTTCTAGCATCCCATCTACAACCAAAAGGCCAATAACAAAATCTGTCACTATTGCATATCAACTATGCCATATAAAAATACATCAAACTAGACTTTTTGACACTGTACATAAATTATTTGTGCCTGGAAGCAAGTACTCTTTTTTAACTTTTATTTTTTAATGTTTTTTATTATGAATAAAGTCTCATTTTTTTATCCATGTATCCCCTTGTTCAAACTCCCTTCCCCCTCTCGCCCCTTTCAGTCACTCTCTCTTCTCTCCATCTCCTTATCTCCTCCCCAGCAAGGCAGGAGGTCCTAAATTCCCGAGGTGGCTTAGTTCAGCATCTACTCCAGGCAAATCCACTTTCCTCAAACCAACATCAAGACTGGGTCAGGTGTTCCTCTGGAGGGAATGGGCTCCAAGGTGCCCATCCAAGGTGTTTCAGATCCCAAACTGTTCAGTGGTTGTAAAAAACTAAATACTTTCAGTTTGTGTGAGTATTCAGAAAACTGGCTGTTTGAAACATAACTTTTAAGTAAGCAATAATAAAATGTTTTAACAATTAGCTATTTGAATATTGATGCCATAACAAAATGCTATGAATCTTATATAATCTTTCAGCACAAATGCTTCAAGACATTGGAGTTTGCCTCATCTGATAGTTTTCCAAGACTCTAAATACCAGGAGTTTCCTGGAAGACTTGCAAAGCACAGATTCCATCCAGAGCAATGTTCTGGCTGATTTTGTACTTCCTATACATTGAAGAATATTGGAGACCAAGAAGCTATTTGTTAAAAAAGACTTTTCATGTGTTACTAGTCCCTGCCAGAGTTACAAAGCAACCCAATTAAGTTCAAGATGCATTGATCCACTTTCTTAAATATTACTACTCAGATTGGATTAAAGCATTTTCAGAAGGATAAAAAACTGTTTACACACTTTAACTTTTATAAAAAAAAATCTGATTGTCAAAAGTTTTTGTGTACACCAAGCTCAAATGGATCTGCCAGGAGCTTCCTTCTCTGAATGGGTATGACTTGCCCTAAATAATAACAAGGAGTGTTGCATATGAAGGCCCTTCTATTTTAATATGGCTTCCAGGTTTCCCACAAGTCTTTCTTCCTGCAGGTGAATAGCTGATTTCCACAAACTGTCATCTACAATATCCTTGAGTCCCTATCACATCATTCAGATACAGTTACCAGAGCTTTCACTCTTACATTGCCATAACTAGAGTAGTCCAGGCAGCTCTAAGTCACATGACCCTTTTTAGAAATCGGCATGGTAGGCTGCCAAAAGTGAAGTCACATGTAAACAGTCTATCCTAGTAGCTTTCAAATGCTGGTATGCCAAATTACATACTGTGAGAAAATTGTCACCAATCTGTGGCAAATGAGGTAAAATTTAAATGTGATATGACTGCATTAGTTTGATCTAAGAGACATGTAGTTTATTCCTATACTAACCTATGTCCAGCGGCTTCTTAAAATCAAATTTCCTTCTTAAAGCAGTTCTATAAGAATAACAATTATCTGTTTTGTTTAATGTAACAAAACTGGCAATTTTATGTTGATGAGACCTTGTTGCTTTTAAAATTGCCCTGGTCCTTGAAAACTAAAATTGGGAATCATTGTCCCATTCGTCAACCTGGCACTTGCTTCTGGAACATTCTCTATACCACATGAAATTTTGGCTTACAAGATTTTTCATTGAGACTCTAGAGCTCATGGAGATTCATAGAAACACAGAGTCTCAGAATCTATCACTAAAGATTACCATTCAGAGTCTCAGGGTCTTCAAGGTATGCAGTTTATTTATATATTCAGGGATCCATTACTGCTGGCATTTTTAGGAACAGCAACCATGTCATGCCCCCAACAAGCTTTTCACAACACTATTTCCCATCTTTCATCTCCTCTTCTGCATTGTTCTCTGAGAAGTGACACAGATGCGCAGCTTAAGAATGCTCAGTCTTAGCCCTTTGGTCAGCTGTGAGTCTACATTAACAGCCACCCACTGCTAAGATCTACTTCTCTGACCAAGATGGAGAATAGCAGCAATAAATGAGTATAAACAAATATTTAGAAGGCAGCTTGACACCATATCCATTTATCAGAACAATAATACTAGGCACCCCCAGGGCCTATGACCTCTCAGACATGGGCTTTTGACAAGGTTTGAAGTACTTGACACGAATCTCCTCATGTGAAGTAGCCCTCATGGCCAATCAGAAAGTGGTTCGTTACCCCTCACCCAATAACCCTGGCATTATTGGGCTAGTGTGTGCATCTTGCCTAGCAAGTTGTTATTACAACTTCCAAGGCCCACTGTTAGGTAGAAGTGTTCATTACTTTTCTCCTTGAATAGCCTGCATAGTGTCTTCCAGCACATGAAAGCTGACTCACAGGAAGACATTTCCAGTTCTCCTCTACCTATGTTTCTCTATGTTCTGCAAACTAAGTGAAAGGTGTTTTCATGAATAAGGTCATCTTCTAGTTAAAGTGGACAGCCAAGAGCAATCACAATTGTCTATATTTGTTTTCAGGTCTCAGGGCCCTTCCTGACCAATAACTCAGAGGGACATAGCCAACATCTGGGAAGAGGATTTTTAATAATCCTTGACTTCTGGGAATATAATCTACCCATTCTGGATAATTCTATTTACTTTCCATAAGTTCTTAACATTCTGATTAGATACTTGCTTGCCTGATGTTTTCTTTTTGAAAACCAAAAATCACTATTAAGATTTCTAGCCAGTAATATTAAAATCTACTTGCCTCTTATAAGATCTAGGATAAGCTATGATATGCTCTTGCAATAAAGAACCCTTTTGCTGTTTTTTTTATTCATACCACATTCAATCCCAAAGCCAAAGTGAGTAGGCAATATCTTTCTGTAATGTGCTGTTGCCTTGTGACAGAGGGACATGATATAAGGTTTTGTAGAGAAGAGGCTTCTGTTAGAATGTCACCCATCATATTTCATTGGACACAGCCTTACAATGATGAGATCAAAATATCTGTGCAAAGAGACCCCATTAAATGTTTCTGTAGGAAAAGTGAGCAACATATTAGTTCTTAACATGACTTAACACAAATCTTATGAAAATTTGATATGTATCACTTTTTTTAAATTTTTTCCTGTTCTGCAAAATTTGTCAAAACAATGTGATGTTTTTATGATCATGTCTGTGGGATTGTTCACCACCTCAAAAATAAATTTCTCTAGGCATTATCATATGAATACTTCTAAAATAATTAAGCTATTGTTAGCATCTCTTATCATAGATGTAAATGACATTGATCTTCCAATATTGGCAGCTTAACCATCACTGTTCTGGGTATAAACAGAAGAAAAATTGAAGAGCATTGTCTTCTTTTTTGTGATATCATGGTTTGAAGCAATGGACCTATAATTTTCATCTCTCTATTGTTCTCAAAATAGCTGTAAGGATTGCTGCTGTCTCATGGCTTTTGTTAACCTCAGCAAACCCTTGACTTGAACTCTCTGAAATTTTTGCTCTGTTCCTAGTATGCTCCTTGTGGCATATTCTGTCATATATAATTCACATAGGTTTCCCAGGCTTAGAAGGGAGGTGGCTTACTTGCTCTCTAGTTTGTTCTCCTTGCAAATGTTTTGAACTTTAGCCAATGTCTTTTATTTTAGCTCTCTTCATCACTGTGAAATTATGTTTATTCATCTTAAAAGTCTTTATTTGGTAAACAAAACATCTTGCCAGTTATTTGTTATTTTCTTTTTTCTATATCTTTATAGTGTATTTTCTAAAAACATTATTGTAAAAATAAATAGTAAATTCAAAATAATATAATTTAAGAGATTAGGATTTAGAAATAAAATCTGAATCTCAACATTTTTATTTATGACTCATAAGGGCAAAAATATTTCTTTCATTTAACTGTCATTTTCAGAATTTAATATATATTATTACATTATACATTCACATAATTTGAAACAATTTTTATTATACAAATATACCATGCACCTGTTAATATATGGGTCACATAAAAGTACCTTGGACCGTGATGGCTTTTTCTTACTCTCCTGGGATACCAAAGTTATAATTTCTCATACTCTTGTGGGATAGCATTATTTATTTCAAAAGCCATGGCTTTCTTAAGCCCTCATCTAACTGAGAACAAATACCCCATTGCAGAAACATATGAGGAGTTTAAGAAAGAGATGATGAGCTGAAAATACAGGTTACATTGCCTCCTTCCAGAGACTATAATGAAGATTAAAAGATGATAGATAGATAGATAGATAGATAGATAGATAGATAGATAGATAGATAGATAATCCTCAAAAGGTAGTGGAGCTTTAAAAGCAAAGAGTGATAGTTCAATGAAGTCCTAGGAACAGAAAGCAGATGGCATCATGTGGAACTATGAAATGGAGTGTGGAAAGCAGCCAGTGTGAGAGCTGTAGAGGAAAAAGCAAAGGTGGAATCTAACTTCCCAACAGAACTCTGCAGTTCCATACCCTAAAGCAAGCAGCTGAACGGAAGGTAAGATAGTGGAAGGGAGAGCTTATCCAGAGTTGTTCAGTAATATACATATGCCCATTGAAGCTGCACATAATTTAGGACCACTGGTACAGAATAAAATGTTACCCAGAGTTCCCTTTCCTGTGTAAAACCAGCCTGAGAATATTGAGTGAACTCCCTGTGGTCAATAACAACTGTTCCTATTTACCGGGACCAACCCGAATCCTATAGATAATAAAGTCCTCTCTATTCTCAAAGCGCCATTAAGGGAAGAGAGAACCAACCTAGGATAAGGTCTCACACAAGCCAAAGAAACCTATACTCATAGTACACAACTGGAATAATCAAACTAAGTATTACTCTAAACTCTAAAGCAATAGCTGATAAGCAAAGGTCATCAGACATCTGAGGAGCACCAGAAACATCACAAAACAAGATTGAAACTGACAACTAAGCAACATAAATGAAAAAAAGAATCAAAGGAAACATTTGAAAAATTCAATTTGGCTCACGATGTCTTTAAAAATAATAATGTAAACAAGAAAGCAACAATATGAATCAAATAACGTATTAGCTCATTGTAACAATAATAGCTCCTAATCTTTTTACACATAAGACACAAAAATTGGTAGAACTACAAAATAAAAATGAATCAAAGGCAAAATAGGAAAACAAACAATGAAGACTGAAAAAAATTGAATGCATCATCCACAAAGTGCAATGTTCAACTAACTGAAGTTCCAAAGAATAGAGTAAACAAAGATTGTTTTTAAAAGGAGGATGATGTTTCAGACCTCAAGAAACATCATTAACAAAAAGGACCACTCAATATTTGCTGAGCAAAGTGAAGACAAAGAGACTTATATTAAGATATATAATGACCAAATAAAAATTGATTACAGGATAAATGCTGTGGAACTATGCTTTTGTACAGTGTAAATATTTGTCACTATAAATATTGATTTGATAAAATTCTGATTGGTCAGAAGCTAGACAAGAAGTAGAGGTGGGGCAACCAGACTAGGAGGATTCTGGGAAGCAAAAGTACAGAGTGGCAGATGCCTGATAGACACAAAGGAAGCAAGACAAGAATGTTGCTCTAAGAAACGGTACCACGTCACATGGCTAAACATGGATAAGAATCATAGGTTAATTTAAATGAAAGACTTAGCAAGTAATAGACCTGAGCCATAGGTCAAACAGTTTATAGTTAATATAAGAATTTATGTGATTATTTGGGATTAAGTGGGTGTGAGACCAGCCAGGCAGGACAGAGAAACTTCTGACTACAGATAAGTAAAAGTATTTTCAGATACACAAACAAAAGTGACTGTTATACCCATGTCAAGGGACCTCCAAAGACCACCAGGAAGCTGGACTTGATGCAAAAGCATCTGAGTTTTTATTGTTATGAACAGGTTCCAAACAAACCCTGGTCCATACCCTTGGAAGGTTATTGGCCCCGAGCCCCAAGGTAAGAGGCTGGGGGGTTTTAAAGAAAAGCCTACATAAATGGAGTGCTGCACATCTTGGCATTTGAGGATTGGGTAAAGGAGTTTGTGGTATAGTAGCTATTGGCTAAACTTTCTGGTGCAAGCTCAAGCCCTAAATCTGCTGGCTGAACTTTCAATACAAACCTAGCTTTTGAATCTATTAGCTATCAGGCATACTCCCAGACCAGGACCCCACCCTCAGGCACTACATGTTTCTTTTCTGAAACAAAGCTTTATAAGAATAAATCATATAAGCCTTCATAGAGACCACCACCAAGTCAGCTCTTCTCAGCAAATTCATTTCAGTGCAATTATTTGCAAACAAGGTAAGAATCAACAAAAATGAGAACAGAGATGGCCAAAGCAGTGGATAAATCCAAAAATAAAATAAAAGGAAACCCTATTCTGATAGTCCTTGAATAATATCAAAAGTAACTTTTGAGTTAAAATAGTAAGAAAGAATGTCCTGAGGTTGTTCATAGAACACATTTGCCTCTTATAGGGAAAATGAGCATGTATCACAAACATTTTAGTGGCAGAGTGAATTAACAATGTTTTGTTCCTTTATAAGTAAAATGAAAAGGCAATTTGGGGCTAGAGAGGTAGCTCAACCAGCCAATTGCTTATTTACAAATATTAGGAACAGATTTTGATTACCAAAGCTTACATTTAGAAGAAAAAAAAAAAAGCACACATGGCATCAATGTGCATTCTGAGGAGGAAAGGAGAGATAAGATCTCTAGGGCTTTCTGGCCAGTCATCCCAGCCTGCTTGGCAAACTCCAGAGCCTGTCAAAAAAAAAAAAAAAAAAAAAAAAAAAGGAGAAAGGGGAGAAAATAAAAAATAAAGTAAAAATAAAGTAGATATCTATTGAGAAATGACACTAAGAGGTTTGAATTCTGGCATCTACAAGCATGCAGACAGATGTGCATTTATGCATACATATTAAATCTAGCATGCAATAAATCACAAATAAAGTGCAATGTGATTTTATTAAATGAGTGTAATTAGAAGATTATTTGGCTTCAGTGGTAAGAATTTTGTCTTCTGAGTAATTATGGATATAAAATCAAGGTCAAGGATTATAGCTTAGTGGCAGAAAGATTACCTTACATGCATGACAAACCCTTCTCCTTAAGACTAAGAAATCTATGCAGAAGAGGATATGGGAAGAAGAGACGAGCCAGAGGAGATGGATGATTCTAAGAAAACAATGTCATCTAGACACAGCAGGACTGATGCACATATAAACTGACAAAGACTGCCACAGCATACATGAGACCTACACAAGTTCAGACCACACAAAAAGAAGTAAACACAAGTCTCATTTCTAACCAATTGTCAAAGTTATTGACAATTAACACCTCCATGGAAAAAGAAAAACTAGTTTCATCCAACTAAGTGTCACTGGGTATATTAACCACATTTCAGGGCAAGCCTCTTGGCCAGGAGTAGTTAGCACCGGACAAAATGGACTCTATGGTTTTGTGTGTAATTTGTTTTAGTATTTCTTTGTCTTATTGTTAGTTTTTTAGTTTGTTTTGATTTTTTTGTGTTTTGGGCTTTTTTTTTTTTTCAGAGAGAGGGAGAAAGAATTAAGCTTCGTGGGTAATGGGTTGGAAAGAATCTTGGAGGAGTTGGGGGAGACAAAAGCATATGTACAATAAGTATATTGTATGAAAAGAATTTAGATTAAAAACTACAAATTTTAAAAAGAATAATAAATAGAATATAGTGCCATTTCCGACAGAAAACATATCAAGCAGAAAGCAAAATTAACAAAATAAAACATTGACAATAAGAATGAAATGAAAGTTGAAGATTTTTCAAGAAGTTAACCCAGAAATTTCAGAGCAGAAAACTGTAAATAAAATTAAAATTGATTAGCTGAGATTAGCAACAATGGGACATCAAGGTTGTCTTCAGGAAACCAACTCTGATGATCTGAGTTTGATCTTTGAGACCCACAGGGTGAAAACAGGACATAATTGCCACCTCTGACTTTAACAGAAGATCCCACGTACACATATACAAGCACATGTACATGTACAAAAATAAATAAAGTAGTAAAATAGAGATGGAGAATACCAATGTCAACATACTACTAGATTTATTTAAAAGTAGAGTAAGTTAAAAATTATTTCGACTTAGAATAGGGTTTACAAAAAATGCAGAGTATAATTCAAGCCAGGCTCTATGATAGAGAGAAAAGCCCTGGTGGGAAAGTGTCTCCTTGATTGGGCTGAACAAAGGGGAACTATGAACTTTTTAGAGTCCTTCCCAGAAAGACAGAACCCCGGGCAGAAATCTGTCTATGGATAACTAGCTTCCAAGATTCCCATAGCTTTAATAGAAATAAAACTCCTCATTGGAAACCAGAAGGCTACTCTGAAATCTTGAAGCTTGTCAGGGAACCACAGATAAAAGACAATAGTTTCATACTTATTTTCAAGACTCAGCAGTTAAAGCTGTAAATTCTCTACACTGGAACATCGAAGAAAACCCAGAGATTCAAGTCTTGGTGCTTTCAGTGAGTTTACAAACCACAGAGCAAGAGGGCACTGGACACAATTCATTTTAATCTCCAACTAAACATGGTTGAGTTGTGACATAGGAAAGAAGCAGCGTGTTTCCAGCTTGGGAAGAGACCAGGGAAAACCTAGCAGAGAGGCTTTAGAAGTTAGTTGGGATCCCAGGCCTTGCATTAGTAGAATGCCTGAAGGCAGGGACTGTGATGCAGTTTTACTTAATCTGAGTGCTATTATCATGGCTGTCCATGACAAGAACAATATCAGTATCTATGCTTTTTGATGATTTCAAATTCCTATGATTAAATACTACTTCAACAGATATACCTGAGTTACCCTTGGCAAATCAGAGTTGGTTAAATAGAAACTTTGCAGAGTGCAGATATTTATATTATGGCATAAGGTCATCAGAACTCACTCATAACTTCCACTAACTCAAAAGTTTGAAGTGGCTTATGTTTTTAATGACATATTCCAACATATGCTTATGTTCTACATTATACCTTTAAATCCAGAAATTAAATAACCAAAGAACAGTAAAATTGAAAGAGACCTCAACAATTATTCAATATAATCCTATCATTTCCTTGATGTAGAAACAAGGTCAAAAGAGGGTAAATCATCAAGAGCAAAGCCAGGACTGAAGCCAAGCTTGCAATGCAGTTCTAGAAGCTTACTCTTCCGGATACTATACTGAAAAAGGCAAAACATTTTTTTTAATTAAAAGTCATACTGAACAATAAATTGTTATAAACTGGCTTTTTAGAGCCCAGTCTCTATGATGGAATGCCTCATTCAGCCTTGATGCAGTGGGGGAGGGGCTCAGTCATGTCCCAACTTGGTATGCCAGCCTATGTGGACTACTCAGGGAAGGCCTCCACCCCCCATGGGGTGGGGGTATGAAATGGTGGGGGTGGGAGGGAAGCAGGAGAAGAGAAGGAAGGAATAACAGTGGTTGGTATG
>PVIH01006494.1:66373-110552 GCA_004025045.1 Sigmodon hispidus | reverse complement strand
TTTTTGACTTTTAATGAGCTGACTGCAGAAAGATGGTTGATTGCTGGGGCTGCTAAATACACATACTTTAAAGATATTTTGACTTTGAAATCTGTTTATAAGAATATGTTACTTGGGAAAAGAGTTTCTGCTTTTGTCTCCACAGAAGATCAAAACCTGTGGATTGGTTCTAGGCAAATGTGGTTCCATTTGCCAAGGCTACCTGAATGAACACTCTCAGCTTCCAAGAAGCCAGTTGAGATGATCCAGCTTCAAAACTCCATAAGATTGTCATCGTCCTTTGACAGCAGGAAGTAGTAAAAGAAAGCTTCGTCCAATTTCCCAAAAATATTGCTTATTAATGTTTGTTTTCATTGTAAATGGTTAATGGTCATAGTCAATTTTTAAAAAAAAAATGGGGGAGGAGGATATGATATAGGAATGATTAGAAAAGATAAGTGGATTTTGATTCATTGATATAAACTTAAGGTTAATTTTGTTATGCTGTTTGTATTTTTCTACTCTTGATTAAGGTATGATGCTGATGTAACTCTTAAAATTGTAATGTGTAATTGAGAAATGCAGATTAATAGTCATCTATGATAAGTAAACTTATAGTCATGTTAGTTAGGTTTTTGTAGGTATACAAAGATATATTTCAATTAGATAGGTAGTCTTCAAACACTTCAAAGACATGCAGAATATGGCATTTAAGATATTTTAAGAACTTAGACTTTTCTGGACAGTGAGACAGGTCTGCTCCTGGCAGCATCAATGTATTTCAGGAAAAGGATGGGCATTGAAGAAACTTCATGTGGAATTTACTTTGTGGCAACAGTTAGCCACTGGACAAGAAACTGTCCTGGTATTGACTGCTTGATAGTATGCTGTATAAACTGGACATGCAGGTTCCATAGGAAAGTGACCTCTGAATGTTGGCAGAACAAGCCGAGATGGTCCTTCAGGTTCCTGCTTTGCAGAAAACATTGCCAGACATTCTTCAGGACACAAGGAGAAGCAACTGATGGACTATGTCAGATTTCCTGCATCACTGAAAGGTTTGCCAGAGACTTTGGGCCTATAGGCTGAAGATAGATGCCCAAATGTTACAAAGGAACTTTGGGTGACTGTCCAGGCAGACAGATGTCATCTCTGTCATTTTGTAGACGTTGGAAGTTGCTTGCACTTCCTGTTTATTTGCATAATAATATATCCTTCTGTGGTGTTTGATGTGGTTGAAGGTTTAATAATTATAGGTATAGTTCTTTTTAGTTTAAAAGGTATATTAGATATGAAACTTTAGACTCATAATGATAAGGTAGATAATGGAATATTCTCTTTAATTTTGTGAATACAAATAGACTGGATATTGTGACTGTAATTCTTGCTTGAGAGCTGTTCTGTTGTTTGTAATTTTGCTATATGGAAATTGAAACCTTTTTAATTAGACAGAAAAGAGGAGATGTAGTAGGAATGTTCTCTGTGTACTGTGAATAAAGAACTGTTTTGGCCTGTGTAGAGCACCATAGAAGTGGGTGGAGAATCAGAGGCAGCCAGGTAGGAAGAAGGGTGGAGTTTGCCAGTCTCCATCCGTCCTCCGAAGAAGAAGCATGTAGGAATTCAGGTGAGCCACGGGCTGCAAGCCACGTGGTGGGTAGATTCATGGAAATGGGTTGATTTAAGATGAAAGAGCTAGCTAGTAATGTGCTTAAAACATGGGCCAAACAGTGTTAAAGTATATAAGTGTGTGATTTCATTTCTTTTGGGGGACAAAAGCCGCCTGAGCACAGACTAGGTTCCAAACTGCTGGCTCCGCAGGCGCACCAGGCACAAACCTCCGGACCCAAAACAGTCTGGGGGGAAAAACATAGTACAACATATATCTCACTATTTAAGAGTTACATAAACATAATACCTTAAGCAAGAGTAGAAATATACATAC
The DNA here is from genome assembly GCA_004025045.1 of Sigmodon hispidus. NCBI lineage: Eukaryota > Metazoa > Chordata > Mammalia > Rodentia > Cricetidae > Sigmodon > Sigmodon hispidus. Next base: position 108,631 of record PVIH01006494.1, on the reverse strand, counting down.
AACATAATAAAATTAAACTTAAATTTGTATTAATAAACTATAATCCATATCAACATAAAGTATTTAAAATAAGTATTTGCTTTTTAAAAATTAAATTCAATAATCTACCACTTTATCCTATTATATCTATATCCCCCCATTTTTTTAGAAAGAGATTGACTATGACTAATAACTAAATGCTCTAAAAAACAAATATTTGCAATCTAATTTTTGGAAATGTGAACATAGTTCTAGACTATTTCCTGCTGATTGGGGTGCTGGCAATATTTGAGGGAATCTGAGGCTGGATCATCTTAGTCAGCAACCTTGAAGCTGATATAGATTTTGAATCATTTGGGCCATCTCTTCCCATCAGAGATTTTTTTCAGAGAGTCTTCTGTAGTGGGATTATGTGTTACATTTTAAATAATTGTCCTGCCTATGGATTTAATACAAAGCTAATTGGCCAGAGACAGACAGGAAGTATGGGAGGGGCTACAAGACTAAGAAAACTCTGAGAACATTTCAGAGCTCAGATGTCACAGAGTAGGTGAAGCTGCCAGGAGACACAGAGGAAATGCTGCTGAGAAAAGGTACCAAGCCACATGGCTGAACAGGATAAGAAAGATGGGTTAGTTTAAGACTAGAGAACTTGCAAGTTATATGCCTGGGCCCTAGGTCAATCAGCATAAAAATAATATAAGCCTGTATGTGATTATTTGGTGCTAAGTGGCAGTGGGGCTGTGAGTGGGTCTGAATCTCAAAGCTAGACTGGTAAGTCTGGGCCAGAAACATATTATTATTGTCTTCCTTGATCAAATCATATTAGCCTGGAAGCAATCCATAGGTTCTCACCTTTTGTAAAAAACAAAAGCAAAACCTCTTTTCCAAAGCAATAAATCCTTAAATCCAAATGTCAAAGTCAAGATACCTTTAAAGTATATATGTTGGTTTACTTATCAGCCTTTACAATCAAATGTCTTTCTGTAGTTAACTCATTAACAGTTAAAAAATTAAAAATACAATAATATACATAATCCAGATTCTGTGTATTTTCCATTTTTACCTGGCTTATTATATTTTTATCATTCTGTTTCCTTTTTTAAGGATTTTCCCTACCCTTTTGTAGTAAGAGTTTCTGGCCTAGCCCTTTCAAACTAGCCTCAAAGTTCAGACCTGCCTATAGCCCCACTGCCTCTTAGCCCCCAATAATCACACAAAACTTATATTAATTACATGCTGTTCCACCTATGGCTCAGGAATATTGCTAGCTAGCTAGCTCTTGTGTCTTAACTCGTTTCCATTAGTCTATCTTGCCATGTGGCCTATTGCTTACCTGATTTCCTTTATTTCTTTCTCCTTGGCAGCAGCTCTGTCTGGCTCTGCCCTTTTCCCCTTTATCTATGCTCAGATTTTCTGCCTGCCTATAAGCTGGCTTGCCATAGGCCAAAACAGTTCCTTTATTATCTAATGGTACTTCACAGCATAGAGAAAGACATCCCACATCACCCTTTTTCTTTTCTCTCCAAGCCTACTTATTTTTTTAGACACATTTTAACTTTTTCAGAGGATTTTTCCCCCATCTAAATCTGTTTTATTGTGTATCCTTATTCAGTTTTTTACCAGGAGAGTTTTTACATTGCTAACCTGTGTGGCTAAGACCCTTTGCTGCTGGCTCTGCTCTGCTCCTTTTTTTCAATAATGCAGAGGTATTAATTGAGTCACACTTATTTTTCCAATTCTGGGAAGCAGGATTAAGTATCATGGAGCTGTGTTTTTAAGCCCATGGCTGGGCTCCCAAACCTGCAAGCAGTGACTTGGAGAGAGACTGTGCAAATCAGCCACACAGCTTATCTCATAGTAGCTGGCCGCCTGCTACATCTCCCAAGCAGCTGCTGGGAGATGAATCCTGTGCTGTTGTTGGCATGAGACTAGGAAGCCAAGTGTGGTTCCATTTCGGTGTGTTCAGACTCTTTTTAAAGCTTTCTCACTGCCCAATGTTGGGTGCCATTTGTAGCCTAAAGTTTCTGGCCTGGCCTAACCCCGAGATTTGGACCCACAGTCCTGCAGCTGCTTAATCCCAAATAATCACTCAGAGGCTTATATTAATTACAAACCATTTGGCCTGTGGCTCAGGCTCATTACAACTAGATTTTACAACTTAACTCAACACATTTTCACTAATCTGTATATTGCCACATGGCTCCATGGCTTTAACTGTGTTCCATTACATGTATATTAGGAGTCCAACTGGATGCTTTTATAGATTGCTGGAATTTTTGAAATGGGCTCATTTTGAACATGGAGCTCATTGGCTTGGATACCTTGTATAGCCAGTAAGAGCCAGAGATCTTCCTCTGTCCACCTTCCCTCTGCTAGGGATCAAATTTAGATCCCCTTGCTTGCAAAGCAAGCCTTTTACAGACTGAACCATCTGTTCAATCCCCATTTAAAGCAAAATTTAAGTAGTGTTTATGCATCTGCGATGGCTAGTGTTTGTTGTTAACTTGACTGAATCTGGAATCAACTAATACACCAGCCTCTGGGTTTACTGTGATGGATTTTCTAGATCAGATTATACAAAGCAAAATGGTCCACCTGGGTATTCCTATGGTGACAGTCCAAATGACAGGACACGGAAGGAAGATCTTTGCTCCTTTCCTGCTTACCCTCACTGTCACTGGCAAGCTCATCTGCTCCGTTGGTGTACTGTCTTTCTCTGCTAGAAGGACCAGATTTTTTCGGGTTCCAAACTAGACTGAAGAATGGCAGCTCTTCAGGAATCCTCCAGGCTTTCAGTGCCAGATTCGGATGGCTGAGACATCTACTCTTGAGGACTGAGAAGCTACCAGATTCCCTACCTGTCCAGTGTAGGGCAGCCATTAACCAAACCACACCATAAATGCCAGTGATATAATGCTCCTTTTAATATACGTATACACGTACCCAGTCTCTCAGTTCCATTCATTAGGGAGCTGTAAATACAGCATCCTAGCAGTGATGTGTCCTGACTGAAATGTCTGTTAATCAATTCATTCCCCTTCCTTAAAGTAACTATGACAAACTATTTTTTTAAGCATCTGAGTTATATTCTGCTATGAAGAAACATCTCCAGGACTCTAGGAAGCTTGTGTCTTCCTTGAAGTTCTACGTGTGAGGGATTCTCCACAAGCCAAGGGAAAGGATCCCCCTCTGTGACTTGGGTTTCTTCTAGAGAGAGGGGTCAGTGTAGACAGCAGGCACAGTATGCACTTTGTGCTGCAGCACGTGTCTCTGTGGAACCCTGGATGGAGTCACAAGTCCAGCTTTGCTCTGTTTCTTTGAATGGAAACTTGCCCAACAGGAAAGCCCACACATTCTGCTCACATCATTGGCACACTTCCTTAGTCAGGCTGTCGACAAAGGAGTGATGTGACACAGCCCTCTACCCCATACCCCAGCCATCAGATTGACAAATAATGATACTAAGCGTGTTTGACATGGAATCAGGAGGAAAGAGATCTATTCCTTGTCCTCTGAGGATGGAGAGATTGTGTGTGTGTGTGTGTGTGTGTGTGTGTGTGTACTCTGTACCCTTCAAGGCACGTTTAGATATCTAATGTGGGTGAATCTTTGTCTTCATTGTCAGAGGACATGCACTTCTTCCTTCCTTTCTCTCTCCCTCCCTTCCCTCCCTCACCCTCCCTCTCTTCTTCTTTTCTTCTTTATTTCCTTTCAACAAATTTTATCTATATATTCAAAGCTGTTCTTGAACTCATGTCCTTTCTTCCTTAGCCTCCAGAGTGCTGGGATCACAAGTCAACATCACCCAGCCTAGATGAGAGCATCTCCCAGGCTTCTCCAGTGCTACAGACCCTGTCTTGTTTAACCCTCATGGCTTCCCCATGCATTTGAGTTCACAAGAGAAACTGAGGCTCAGATGTACAGCTTGCTCAGAACCATCATCTGCAGCTGATTTTTTCTCTCACTACTAAGTATGAGGGTCATCTGATCATCATACAGACCAAGGTTGGGGTCAGGTTGCCATCCTTCTGCCATCTTTGTAGTCTCCAGTGCTGTGCTTTGACTAAAACCTGCTCTAAAGCTCCAGTGTGGATCCATCTCCCCCAGGACTGATGACAGGGCATGGAACTGGTCTGCATGGCTGGAAGTTTATAGCCTATGTAACAGTATATCCTCCAGGACAGCCCTGACATTGTCCTTTCTTCCTCCCTCTGCAGTCTGGACCAGAGCCGTGGGCTTACCACTTGCCTAGCATGTGTGAGGCCACCTCTAGCACCATACAATAAAAGCAAAGTCTTCCATTCCCTCCTCTTGCACACTAAATGCACCTCAGGCAGGAAAATCGCAATGGCTGTGCTGTAGGATTTGGTCCTCTGGTTCCAGCCTGGGCTTATGAACAAGATAGGAGGTCGGCAAGAACTACTCCTCTGCCTTCTGACTCTACCCAGGATGTCAATCCCTAACATCTGTACTTCCTGATTGTATGTTTAGGAGCTCTGGATTTTTCTCATCTCAAACTAAAGTTTCCCAAATCAAAAGATGATAAAATTAAGTCCATCAAAGTGGTTTTTTGTCAAGGTGAAGGTACCTCTAAATCTCACAGGTATGTAGTAAACCCTAGCAGTTGTGAGGTTATTCCCCACTTCAGGACATGTGAGCCCCTCCACAAGAATCTGAATCCCTACAGTAAAGTTTCCATTAATTCTTACAGGCGGGGTAGGACATAGCTACTAAACTTATCCAGTTCTTATCGGCACTATCTTCTCCTAGATCTCAGCTCATCCTTTCAGCCACTCCCAGGAGGGTTATTTCCTAAACAGACAGAGCAGAATGGACATCAAGCATCATGCACACTGGTCAGCAGTTTGCAGTAGGTGTCTCCCTCCAAGATCACATGGCAAAATTTCTAGATTCATTGCACACTGCTTTTGTTCCCTGAGTGAAGATTCTATTGTAGTGGGATAATGGTAACTTGTAAATATTTGTCCCTCCTACTGGTTTAATAAAAAGCTGATTGGCCAGAGGCAGACGCCACAGGGATGCAACAGAGAAACGACGAAAAGATGGAAGCAGCCGCAGAGGAAAGAAGCTGAAATGCTGCTCTGAGAAAGGTATTGAGCCACATGGCTGAGCAAGATAAGAAAGATGGGTTAGATTAAGGGTAAAGAGTTAGCAAGTTATATGCCTGGGCCCTGGGCTGATCAGCGTAAAATTAACACAAGCATCTGTGGGATTATTTAGGCTTAAGTGGCAGTGGGGCTGTGAGTGGGTCCTAATCTCAAGGCTCTACTCAAAAGTCTGAGTCAGAAACCTAATACAGCATTCTGTATCTTTCTTCAGTATGTCAGAAAAAGGAAGGAAGGAAGGAAAAATGGGGAAAAAAGAAGCAGCATTTCATCTTATTTCCTCTGCATCTGCTGCAGTCTCCTCGTTGTGTCTCTGTTGCATCCCTGTGGTGTCTCTGCTCTGCTCTGAGATATTCCCAGAGTGATCTTAGTCTGGTAGCCCCGCCCACACTTCCTGTCTGCCTTTGGCCAAAAGAAAGGAAAATAGGTATATCCAGGGTGAGACATGGCAATTAGAAGGTTGGAGTTGTGTAGGGACTCAGTAGTGACATCCAGTCCATAGTGGCAGCAAATCCTTTTGATGAGGGCTTCCGGCATGTCCTGTTGTTCCTTGGAGCCCACTAACCCTACCAAGAAAAGCAAGTGGGCTGACCTTTGACCTCAGTACTAACCATGAGTTATCAGCAAATGGGGAGAAGCTATCCAGGGAGCCAAAGGTTTGGGAATACATTCTCTGTGGAAAATTTCCACCACAAGCTTTAAACCAGGGCTCTGGGAGATCATATTCATTGGCTGTGTCCCATAGACAAATACAGGAGAACAAGGACCAGTCACTCCAAGGTGAGCCTGCTGCAAATGCCCAGACAGCGATCCTCCCCCAAAAGGCTTTCTGAAGCCATTGCCAAGAAAGGGGGCCAACAGTAGCTTCTTTTCCCGGATCATCAGAGCACATACTAGATAGAAATCTCTTCCTGTGAACACCACGCACCGCAGGCAAAGCTGACTTCATGATTAGATAAATTATAAACCATTTCATTTATCGGCACATCTCTCTAATTAGACTTCCCAAACTCTGGTATCTGCTCCAGACATGCGGATTCTGCACCTTTAATAAAGAAAAGGGATTGATGCCACCTTAATCTCCAGGAGCCACAGAGATAAAAGATTTACCCTGTTTACTTTGGATTAGAGGAGAGTTTTGACCTTGAGTGGGAGTCATTGTTTTCAGGGCCAATTTTCAATTGGAAACATTGTTGCCTTTCAAAGGCAACCAGACCCAGAGAATGTAGCAAAGTACAGACAATGCTTGGCCCACAATGAGGCCTGGGATAGATCAGGAGCCCTTATTAAAAGAAAATAACTAATTTCCAAATGTTTCTGCCTTTCTGAGGCTGAGACCAAAAGCAACAGGGTTTGTTAACATCCCAAGCTGCAGGGCTGAACTTGAGAATGAATGCCTGGGTAATAATTAGATGCTTAGTGGGCTAATTATTTTGTGAATAAAATCAAACAAAATCAAGTAATTAAACAACAGGCAGACTGAGGTGTCTAGGTTCATTTCTGACCATTGTTGAGTGCCTGGTTTAACAAGGGACTTATAAAATAAGTAAGAGGTGGGACAGAGCACAGCCATCAGCCACTTCAGAATCTTTTGTTACTGCTCAGACATGCCATGACCTCCTGGCTTGCTTGGCTCTTAGAGATTGGAGGTCAGGAAGCCACAATGTCATTGAGGAATGTGTCAGACCAATGAGGTGAATAGTTCACCAGGGAGTGAAGGTTCTTTTGTCTTTAAACCTTAGCCCACTTGGCAGGGTTCCAACTTTTCATTCATTAGATAGAATGAGGCTAGTGCCTGAAGGTGGCCTTGTCTGTATCTGAGGTCAGTACTTAGAGCTGGAAGTATGCAGTCCTTCTCAAGGGTTCAAGATGACTGCTTTTCACCAGCCTCTTCTCTGTGTATCTTATGGCTGTGGGGCACTGAGTGCTCTGACAAGCCCTCCACGGGGCTTCCAAGTACAGTTTAGGTGGGTGAGCATTTGTTCCCATGAGGCCTTGCATGTGTTCTCTGAGAACAGAAATGTACTTTCTCTGTGCCCTTCCACTCTTCAGAGTATCAGCATCCAGGACCAGTGTTCAGGTTTAGAGGTTCACTTCACAAGAGGGTAAACTGGATCTATAAAGCCAAAGGCTAACGGAGTCCAGTCAGGGTCCCAAAACAGGCGAAATTCCAGGCTGGCTAGAGCAGTCACCAACTCAGAGGGCACTGAGTTTGATCTATAGATGTTGGTTTTGGTGTGATACCACATTTTGCCTCCCAGGGCATCATTGTCTACCACTAAGATGGTCATAAAGGAGGAGGAGGAGAAGAAAGGCCACTGGGGGATGGAAATGGCTCTATACAATCTGTGCTCAGAGCCTGAAAATACAGTGGTGTCGGGACTTACACTGGGACTGAGGTAAGTGTTAGTTCTCTGTACATAGTAAGAGTAAAAGAGGACTCATGATAAAATCAGGCTGACCACACAGACATGAGAATAAAGAATAATTAACAGCTGACAAGACCTAGCCAGAGTCAGACACCAGAAACTTTTGCACAGCCAGTGAAGGTTCATAGTGCCTGGCAATGTAAGCCAAAGATGGATAGAGAATAGCTTCAAAGTGGGACCATCAGCCAAATTGGATGATCAGTGTGTGAATTATGTCCTAGGGGGACATACACAGAGAATGTGGGCCCCCCATTTATGTAGCCAGCAATATTCACAAAAGAATCACGTAATGACAATAGAAATTATCTCAGCTTTTATCCGGTTTCTGTCCTAAAAATTCTGTCAAAAGTTCCTGGATAAGTATCTCAGCATCTTGTACCTCTCTGGGTCTCAGGGACTTGGCGAACAGAGCTGCTGTTGCTCTATTCAGTCCATGGTCCAATCGACATGAGATTAAGAATTTCACAGCCATTGCTTTAGGTTGACTTTTGAGGACCATTGATCACCTAGCACCTCAGTCACGCGAGCAGTGAGAGACCCATCATTGTCAAAGATCTGTTCTATAGTCAGATCATTCTGGATCAGTGCAGGGGAAGGTGCCTCCTTCCCAGAGTGCCTTGCAGAACCTTCCAGAAGATATACTTTGGCTTCTAACATGGGGACTTTGTTTTACTGGTTAGCATGGTAACTTGAACGTTCAGTTGAATATCCATTCAGTAGGTTCTGCCTGGACTCTTCAATGGTCCATATCATCATCCAGATATATGTGGGGTTTTTCTAATGCTCTGTGAGACATGAGAGCTCGGAGTCTCCTAACTTGTCCTGTTGAATGCAGAAAGGGACAGGGAAGTAGTGGTTGTGATATACACAACAGCTATAATAAAATTATCCCAATAGATATATAAAGTTATCACAATGGTCCATTGTGTTGTATCATCAATACATGCTAAAAAAGGGGGGGGAGGGTTGGGAGCAGTTGGAAGTAATTTTGGCTTTGGATTTTGTCACCCATATTATCTCTACTATAGACACTAAACCCTGCTGCATATGTACAATGGCCTGAGAAGTCATGAAATAAACACATCTGAGTTCTGATAAAACTTTATTTGTATCAAGCAGAGGGCTATATTTGGATTCTAGAGTATTGCCACCTTTTCCCAAAGTACCTGTCATAGCAGCTATGCCTGACAATTGCTGAAGCCAGGCTAGTCAGCAGAACTTCCTCAGGACACAGGCCTATTCCCTGGAGCAAGCCACTTGCATATATGAGGGCAGGTCATGTGGGCCATACTTCAAATGATATGAATGAAGAAATGCCAGTGCCATGTAGTATCTTGGGGAAAGCAAGATGGTCACATGTGCAGAGTCCTGGAGATTCCAACTCTCCTTACAGCTCCATTCTTGAGCTATTTAATTTCTATGATGTCTCACTTTTTATATCTCCCTTCTCTTGGTTGTTTTTCCAGGCTTTGTCAAATAGATGTGTTCCTGAATGTGCAAAGTCACTTGGAGCACCCTGCTCAATAACAGCCCATTGAACATGGTGGTTTCCAGCAACTTACGCCACCCAGAAAATGAGTGAGGTGATTCCAGGAGTCTGGGACAGGTTCCCAGTTGGGCCAAGGCAACATTTTTAAGCACTTTTCTCTCAGAGGGATCAAATTTAAAATAATAGTGTAAGGGAAAGAGGGAAGAGAGGACGCTAACTATAGACTTCCTTGCACAGAAAGCTTCGGAGCTTGGGACTTGGGGAGAGAAATCTGGCCAGGCACCCTCAAAATAGTACACTTACATTCGATCCTTACCCAAAATACAGACGCCACGTTGGCGCAGGTACAAGCTGTCTGTTTCTATACAGTCTGGAAGTCTGGAAAATAAACACACCCAGAGCCGCCTGCCTGGGAGCCACAGAAGAATCCGATTAAGCTATTCCTAGGAGTGACATTGCTCTGCCTAGCAGAAGACAGATAGGGAAGGCACAGCGGTCAGGGCTGTGGATGTGTGGGACGAGGTGTTTATGGACTTCAAATTGGTTTTAAACATTGTCTGCCCTATAATAAGATTTGGCTGGACAATGTTATCTTCGAGCTGGGGAATGCTCTTTCCCAGAGGCTGGGCATCAGTGTAGGATCAACAAGCACATGGCAGGTTAGCCTCTGCCTGCAGGGCACTGCAGAGGCCTAAGCAACAGTCTGAAAGATGACTGAGATGCCCAGTCCCCAGCTCCACTCTACCAATGCCATGGCCAGCCTGTCTGGAGACCTGGTGTCTGAGTGAAGTAACTTGTACTCCTTCTGTCTTGCTAAGACACATGCTAGACTGTCTTCTCTGTCTGCAGTCTGCACTGCTCCTCAATAATGAACAGAGAGGCAAATGTCCCTGGGGATTTCAAGTCTATCCTGAGGGGCAGATCGCAGACAAGATGTACTTCAAGAAAGCAGCTCTTCAGACAGGAATGAGGCTGAGGGGAAGCAGAAACTCCAGCTGGAAGGATGGTAAGGAGGGGGTGGGGCCGACCTGGGGGCTTTCCAGATAACTGGGTTCACGAAATCATATACCTCAAACAGTGGAATCAAGAGCCTGAAGGGCTGAGGATCACAGAGGCAAAAACCCTGTGACACATTCAGGAGGCTGCCTGGAGCTGAGTGGGGAGGGAGGAAAGAGAAGAGGCAGCTGGAGAGAATGCCATGAGTGAGCTTCTCTTTGAAAGAAGGCACCAGGTTATGACAGACCAGGCTGTCTGTCAGTGCTCAGGACTGCTTTGTCATTAGAAGCTGAGACATCAAGTATGGATACAAGGTGTCCAGGCTGACCAAGTGTAATTCTGGAGTCATCTAGGGGAGCAATGATGATCCAGCAGGGGGCACCACATACCAGCCTGTTTACCCTATACCCACCTCACCTCCCAGCCCAACCCAGATAAGGGACCCCACAGGACCCCCAGCTACCAAGTTTGGTGCTGAGAATTTGTTTTCTTCACATCTATTTGCACCCCAGGCCACCTTCTCCCGAGGCCATCTCGTATACACTTGTGTGTATATAAGATCATACATATTTGTGTGCACATGGTGCACATGTGTGTGCTCCGTCATTCACCTGTGACACCATGGCGATATACATGTGATGTGGACAGGATGATGGTGTGTTACACAATACTTCAGGACCAGGGACAGCACTTGAGGCGTCATTGGGTGACAAGCTTTGTCAAGTACATACTGGACTTCAATGATAAGGGGTGAGTGTGAGCACGTTGAGGAGCCTGGCTAGGACTATGTTTTGTCCCCATAGGCATCTCTTGCCCTCTAAGAAGCTCTGAGAAGGGATGGATGAAATATCTTCCCATGAGTAAGACAAGGTTGGGTTCATAAGCTCCTGTGGTCCAGGGCCTAAGAGGAGGGATGGTGATGTTCCTACTTGGAAGCGGCAGTGTTCTCCCTTCTAGGGCACAGGAAAGATACATATTGGAGCAGTACCCGACACCCTAGAAGCTGTGACCCATAGGGCATTGTCTCCTGAAGATGCACAGGCTCTGCCCTGAGCTGGTCCTCCTCAAAGGAAAAAAAATACCTCATCTCTCAAAAAGGAGAGTCCCATAAGGTGGCACTAGCTCTCTTAGCCACTTCTTCCCAGCTGCAGGGTAGCTATGCAGATCCCATTAGGAGGGCTCAGGGCTCTAGATGGACCCTGTCTGAATCCAAAAAGCAGGTCATGAGGAACTATATGCCTTTAGAGGTCCTGAAGCCTCCTTCTCATTTTGGGTCAAGAGTCTCTGAGCTTACAGATCAGCCTAACAGGCAGGAGCAATAAATTCACAGTGCAGATTCACATTTATGGTACATAATGCAGCTGAGGGACCTCACCAGGGCCAAGGTAAGAATATGAAATGATAAAGTGATAAACACAATCCATAATTAGAGCTGGACTCAAATCGAAAACTACAATCTTTGAAAAGATTGTGAACTATTTAGAGTGTCTGTGCTAATGTTGAGGCTCTATTAAATGTGCAATGCCTTCCAGTTCTTCCTGGTTTGATTTGTAGATGGACAGGCAACCAGAACTTACTCAACTTACTCTGATATGAGACTCAGTCCAGGGAGATGTTCCTTCATCAATGTCCTGAGCAGGCCTCCCTCTGGGATCTGACAGGGAGTCATCTCAAGCTTCTATAGAGCCATCTTGGGACACAGACTTGTTCAAATTCCTTCTTATGCTCCAAGGGAGGGACCAGGGGACCTGGTTGATTGCGCATCTACCCTCTCCAGGATCTGAAGGCCTGACACACAAATTCATCACTAAGTTACCTTAACTATTTTCTCTCAGGACACTGGAATTGCATACAGGCTAAGGTGCATGCTTATGTGGAAGACCAGGTATAAAGAATTCAAGGATCCTTCCTAGCCACTGGTGAACATTGATGCTGAGCCCTCAGTCTTTCTTCTTAACTGGTTTGTCTGAGACTGAGCAGAAACTCCAAAGACCGCCAGACTCAGGCACACGGCAAATTGGAATATGGCACAAGGATGGCCATTTCAAATCCATGGAAAGCAGCGGAGAAAGGGATTCTGCAGATGCACATACCTTATAAATCTCTAGTTGTGCCACACTGCCTTCTCTTGTTTGATTCAGAGCTATGAGAAATGGAAAGTGGTGACACAGATGTGACACAGAGCAAGACAAGCAATGTGGCCAGGATAATCTGCTGCCACCAGCAGCTGGCAGGTGCAGGAAGCACCATGCCTGGATCTCCATGGCAGAAGGTACTCTATCCTGAGAATGAAGCAGGCCAGCTCACATGTGCCTGGGGGAAGGAGCCACTAGACCTCTCTATCTTTGCATGGGCTGCTCCCCCAGGCCTCCTCCACATAGATCAGGGACATAGGAGTCAAGCCCAGTCAGGGACTTAGGTGCTTCATCAGGCCATTCTTGAAAGAAGATAAGTCACATCATCTTGAATGCACCAAATCTGGAGGATCTCAAGGTAAACAGTTTGGACATGGTCAGGTGGGGAAGCACATAGCTCAAAAGATGTCTCTGTAGTTAAGAACATGTATTCTTGCAGAGGATCCAATCATCCACATGGATGGGCTGCTATCAACTGCCTGTAGCGTCGACTTTAGAAGGACCCAATGTCTTTGGCCTCTGTATGGATTTGCACTCACAGACATAGTACATGTAATTAAAATAAACCCTGACTATATGGTCCTCCTGCAGACCATGGGGTCCCAGAACTGAGACTATCTATGCCACTGAGTCTCCTTGAAATTAGTATGAATAGTCAGCTTTATCTATTATGGCCCCCCTCACAGTGGAAGGTGGTCAGTGAAGGGCTCAATTTCCAGCTACCAATCTGGGCCTTAGAGGCTCTCCGAATCAGAGGTTATCAACCTGTGAGGTGTTGAATGATCTTTTTACATTTCCAATGATCTAATACCATTGGAAAACACAACTATTTACATTACAATTCAAAACAGTAGCAAAGTTACAGCTATAAAGTAGTAACAAAACTATCATGGTTGGAGGTAACCACAACAGGAGGAACTGTATTTTAGGGCTGCAGCATCAGGAAGGCTGAGGACCACTGGTCTCAACATTTAGTTACAGCATCCTAGCCTGGCTTCTCTATCATGAGGCTGATAGTTCTGATTCGGTCCCTCCAGCACAACCATTACAAGTGTCCCATTGGTCCAAGTTCAGCAAAGCCAATGGCCCAGGAAGGAACCAAAGCCATGTCCTCTGTCTCTCTAGCACCATTAGTAACCAGAGGGCAGCCAGCAGGATCTCTAGACACTCTGTCCTGGCTTACATTTAGGCTGATGTGTCCCTGGCAACCACAGAGGGGTGTCAAAAGGGGCCAGTTCTGTCCACTGAGCTAGGAACTAGGCTTTCCAGAGACCACAGACCTTCAATGCCTAACTGTCTTTTTCTTCACACGGGGCCACTGGGCTGGGCAGAGTCCTGGCCTATGAGAACCTTAATTCAGAAGATGAAGCAATACTACATTCAGATATTTGGTTCTGAGGTTTATTAGACCAAATGAACGCACCGTAGGACTTCCTTCCACCGACATACTCAGAGTCATGCGCATGCACGTGTGTGTGCATGCACACACACACACATACACAAAGCAGTGCAATATTGATCTAAGGACTCCATCCTGCTGGAGACATGCTCCTCCCCACACCTGTACTCTGTGGCCTGCCATTTCTGGCAGCAGATCTGATGTGCTTGTCATTCACTGCCAGAGGGACATCCTGAGGCTGAGAGACTCAAAGCACACTTTGCAAATGGACCTCATTGCTTTCAATTTTCTGCCAGTGAGTTCCAGATTCCATCAGACCTGTTAAAGACATATGTCCTCTTCAGAGTCCTGGGGGCTAGAGAGCCCCTCTGAACTGATTTCCACTTTCCAAAGAGAGTGATGTGACATTTCTGCATTGTGCTGGCAGGTAGGTGCTGAAAAGGCTGTATGGGAACCGAAGTGAGCTACAGGTATCCTAGGAGAATGTGTACCAACAGGCAGTTTCTGCTTCTTGGCCTTATCAGAAGTCGGGGAGACTTGAATTGTTTCTCAGATCTCAATACTCTCAGTTCAAGATTCCCACAGAAAAGCTCTACATGAAGCCCCCATGTTGCCATGCCAACACACTCAGTGCACATACTCATTCACAGGTGTGTGTGTGTGTGTGTGTGTGTGTGTGTGTGTGCGCGCACACACACACACACACACACACACACACACCAGTACCCATGCTATCAACATACTCCCTGCAGGTTCTGGGATCTCAGCCTCTAGCTTCCCTGGAGTGCTGACAGTCCAGATGCTGACTGTTCAGACTTGAACAGGAAGAGTTAGGGCTGCTATCTATGAGAAGACTAATTTGTGTGCTGGCTCCAGCTTTTCTTCTAATGGTGTAACTGGTTTGTTCCACAGTTGAGGGACTTGCTGTGATCAACCTTTTCTACAGAGAGAGAACCAGCCTGTGAGGCCTTGTTCTTCCTAGGAAAGGGACAGCTGGGCTCCAGGACATTACTCTGTGTATTGATATCAGGGCAGGAGAACCAGTTCATGAGCCAAGAAGGCAGCCTGTAGACCAGTCCTCATGTGTCCATTAACATTTCAGTTGAGATTTTGATGAAGCCTTCCCATTTAAAGGCAATCACGACATCCTCAGCATCACTTGTGAGCCATAAATATTTACACACTAGGACAAAGAGCTGTCACAGAGAACAGCTGGGGTTTATCTTGGCCCTGTACTCCTCCAGACATAGGAGCCTTGAGAAGCCAAACAGATGACATGGCCCTCCTGCCTGTGTTCCGTCCAGCTGGAGCATCACACCCTATAGTGCTCCAGCAGGTCAGCTAAGGAAGTGTCCACACAACAAAGTGCCCTCATTCCTCTGTCATCAATTCCATGTGGTCCTGAGGGCCTGTCTCCAGGCTGTGGTACCAGTTCTTTCCATTGGAGGCATTTTCTCCTGGAGGCAAGAAGGATGCTCATGAACTTCCCAGGCTTAGGAATCTAAGAAAGATGTCCACAGAGTTAGATAAACAACTGGAATGGATGGGGAGAGAGCTGGGTATCCCAACGCAGAACTGCCTGTCTGTCATTTGAAGAGTTCCAGCAATGCAGTTCTAATGAGTGCCATATTGGAGTCATCTTTTCCATTATGCAACTGCTTTTGAGTAACCCTTGCTGTTGTGGGTAACCCCCGTTCCCTAAGCTAGACTTGGACCAAATCACTTCTTTGGTCACTGATATCCAATCTGAGTTGAATAGACATCTATCCATATTTCTGCAGGAAAAGTCACACAACACCCCAGGAAGAAGCATGTGATCCAGTAAGAGGTACCCACTGCACACTTTTCTTCTGTCTGGAGAGTTGACCTGGGGAGAGAGAGTAAAGAATATTCTTGCCAGCACAGCCAGTCACCATGCTGGTCAGGGGAGCAAAGACTGTGGCCAATCACAGGGTCATTTATCTGATCTAGTAGACCCTTTACTTCTGAAGCATTGGGATCCTCAGAGAACACTTAGTTAAGCAGGGCTTCTTGCTCACAAGTAGCTGTGTGTTCCCAAAATGAGGTGACCAACTCAACACACTGAGTGCAGGCACTGGTCTACAGGCTGGAGGCAGAGCAACCCTCAGTAGATTATATATAGATAACAACTGGCATTGTGGATGTAATGAAAGAAACAGCTGAGCAAAATGGGCAGATGAATGGCTGAGCCTCGCCTGAGAGACCCGTTTCATTTCCCTGACAAGGACCTGAGCATCAGGAAGCCTACAACAGCATTCTGTGTTTGCGTTATACCAACTCTCTCCCACCAGAACAGTGAGCGAAATGCACAGGCCCCTGGCAGATATGTGCTGAATGAGCATGTGACCTTCCTTCCATGTACAGTAAATGCGAGCATTTTCACAGTGTTTTAAATAAAGCTGGCATTATATCTGCAGGTAAGAATCTCCTGGGGATGGACATGTGAATGGAGAAACCATGGGAGCATGTAATGTGCCATATTTTAGTGAAGCTATTGAAACACCCAGGAAGAAAAAAATGTTTATTAACAGCAAGCAGATCTCAGAAGTTTCCTTGGGTCCCACTTCCTTCAGATAAGAATCCAATTATGTAAATGCATGTACTTTCTCCTTTAAAAATAAGGTTTGGAAGAATAGAACATCAAATTCCAACATGAAATTTTGACTATTATTTTTAACTTTCCATGTGGAGGTAGCATATATTTCCTGCTGAGAAAGAGAAAGAACATCCAACTGGTGTCTGCTGTTTTCCCTAAGAGCTTCTGCCTTGGGGAAAAAAGTACCTTTTAAAGGCTTTGGACTGGGGCATGATGCTGAGAGATACTGGAAACTAATTCAGTTCTATTTGCTGTTTTGTGAGAAAAAGCAGGCTGGATCAAAATAGATTGACAGCTCTGAGCACAGAGAACTTCCTTAGCTTGCTGGAAGCAGCCCAGCATGTGGGTGGTAAACTGAGGTTTCAAGGTCTGCAGGACCCCTGTACCAGTGTTTGACTATATCCTCAATGTTTTCCCAGGTCTGGGTTTCTTTGCTGTCTGTATACAACTAATGTAATGTGGCTTTTATGAAACAGATGATTAAACCATCCCCCACAAGCACTTCTGAAGGAAAGGACAGACCTTGTGTTTGAGGGTGGAAAACCACAATTGCTGGTGTGTGTAACTCTTCACTTTTTGTGATGGCCAGGGTTGATTTCAACTTGACAAATTCTAGAGTCACCTGGGAGACATCTTAGCATGTCTTTGGAGAATTGTCTTGATTATGTTAATTGAAGTTAGAAAATCCATCTTAACTATGGGCTGGACCACCCTTGAGTGGGAGATTCTTCACTACGAGTTGAACATAAATGTGTTCATTCTTCTCTGTTTTCTGATTATGGATCAGTCCCTACCACCTTGACATCCCTGCCATGATGGACTACGCTACCTTAAACTGTGAGCTGGAATCAATCTTCTCTTTCTTAAGTTGCTGTTGCCAGAGTATTTTATCTTAGTAACAGGGAAGGAAAACAACATAGATGATTCCATGAAATCCCACCAGTTTTTGCTGTTCTTGTAAAAGCAGGCTGACTACATTATTCTTCTAGGGAAAAGGAGTCAGAGAAATTTTGACAAAATTGCACAAGGAACAGGATGCAATTGATCATAATGAGCACACACAGCATCCTCTACAATGGTTGTTATAGTGTTTCTTTGTGAATGGACAGACTAATGAAATGAAAAGTCAAAGGGAAATTTTGAGTCAAAGTCAAAGAAACAAAGTGAAAATTTAGTCCACTGTGAATATTCCATGAAAATAACTTGGTTTTAAGAGTAGATCCAGGTAAATGGTTCACATAGAAAAAATACAGTTGGGTTCATTTCTTATACTGTACACAAGAACAAGTTCCAAAGTCTGAGAAATGCAAAAAGTATAGCAAGCAACACATATGGCAGTGTGAAGAATTGCTTTGACTGTGTAAAAAATGAAAGCTACTGTTCAGGACAACATACATATGCAAACTGATGCAAAGATAATGAGAGAAACACCTGTGGTAAATCCCTCATAAAGAGTAACCATTCTAAGATAGGAGATTTTAAAATCATAATTAAAAAGACCAGATACACCCAGAGGAATGAGCTGGGGTCATGAATTTACAGTGAACATAAGTCTTTAGAAGTCGTAGAAGAAATGATCGAGCATTTCTGTAAGAACAGAAATGAAGACTAAAATGGTAAGAAGAAGTCAATGCACATAGCACATGTGTGTTCTTGTGTGCTCTGTATTACATGGATGCATGGGTCACGATTGTATTGCATGATAAACCTCAGAGATAATCTAAATGTAAATGATGAAGCATGCAAGAGCCCAGTATTCTCCTCAGCCTCTGGCAACACTACCATCTCTTCTATCAGTGCCATATGACTAGATGCCAAGGATCTCTAAACCCACAAATGAATCTCAAAGGACAAAGGGAGTCCCCAGAGGAGCAATAAGGTACCATGTAAGGAATGAGAAAAGACAGCATAGAATAGGCAGGGAAGAGAGATCATGCATCCTTTCGTTTCTCTCTTACTTGCTTCTCTGCCAGCAATGCAGCCGAGGTGATGATGGGCACAAAAAGAGACAGCAAGCCGTCTGCCAGGACCCTGGGACTCAACAGGTGCACAGATTTCCTCTCCTACCATCAGATCTGAAACCCAAGCAGTGAGAGCTTCTCCCGTGTGCTGCATCTCTTTCTGTCCTCCAAGCTTTCAGATAGGATGGAGATGTAGCCACTGAGGTGTGTGTCAGGGATGGGGTTTCCATCACTGAGTTTACCAAGAATCATTAGAAGATGCTGATGTGGGATGGGGTACAGAGGATGGAGAAAGAGAAGGCAGGGCTAGGGTGTCGTGTGAAAGCCAAGCATTAACACTGAGTTAATCTCCCTCGTGTGTGTGTGCGTGTGTGTGTGTGCGCGTGCGTGCGCGCGCACGCGCACAAAACCTTAAACATATCATAAATGGTGATGCAGCCTAGGAGGTGGAGCTTAGACCAGGTACTCACTGGGCATTGAGCCCAGGCCTTATTTGAGTGGTCTGTGCTAGCTTTAGCTTGGAGTCCAACATTGAAATTAGGAGATATGACCACAATCTGTGGACTGTTGCTACAGTAGAGCAAAAAGAAATTGAAGGAAGTAAAAGTGACTCTGGGAAGAGTGTGGAAATGGGGGGGGAGAGGACAGAAATTCAATGCATGACTGTGCAGGCATGGAGATGTTGTAATGAGTCTCATTGATATGGACAACCATTATGGATTAAACTATAACAATTTTATAAACAAATTCAAAAGAAAACAACATCTCTCTTGGCCATCAAAGGCCCCGGTTTTAGAGAAATATGGAAACATCCAGAAAACAACCTAAACCTTAGCAGAAAAGAAAAATCTCAACCAGAAAAGGAAAATGAGAAGGAGTCAGACCAGGACTCAGCAGTTGGTCTCATCAGAGGAACTTGGGATCATTCCAGCTACACCCTAGAAGTGTAAGAACCTGCCTTACTCATCTGAGCAACAGTCTGTTGGAAAAGGCTGAACAGAGAGTCAAAGATGTTTTCCAGAGTCCTGTCAGTCAGTGCAAAATCACAACTCTTAAAACAAAGAAGATAAAAACTTTTGGATTGGTGGTCTGCCAAGTCAACAGATCCCGAAGATTCTACATGTCAGTCACAATGATGTGAAGTTTAACACAGACATGGCAAGGAATAGCTATTTAGGAGTCTAAAAGTAGCCCGGGGGAAATTGTAATTTGGCCCTGGGACTGCATCATTCCAAACACTCCAAAATCATTAACATTCTAAGTCAGCTCATCAGCCTAGTAGAAAGTTCAGTTTGAAGGTGTTATGTCTTCCTGAGAAGTTTCATTCACAGTCCCCAATATTCAATGTTTATTCTTTTAAGTGTTTGTATCGTTTATTTTTCTTTTTTCTCTGTTTTTAATGGGTGGAACTAGAAACACATCCTTCTGAGTGAGGTGATCCAGTCTGAGAAAGATTAATATGGAAAGTATTCACTTATATGTGGATGTTAGCCATTAAATAAATAACCAGCCAACAATCTAAAGACCCAGAGAGGTTATAATGGAGGAAGGGACTAGGGGGAGATATATGGATCTCTCTGGAGAAGGAAACAAAACAGATTTTATAGGTGGACTGGGGCAGAGGTGGGAGACAGAAATGGAAAGATCAGGTGGGGAAGGGGAAGAGAGATGAGGTTGAGAGAGGGAATGGGGGGAACAGCTTGAATTGAGGGGCATTAGAGAAATGGTATGAAAACCTAGTATAGTGGAAACTTCTTGAAATATGTGAAGGCAGCCCTAATGAAGTCTCCTAATAATGGAGGAGACAGAGTTCCAGCTGGCCATCGCTTGACATCAAATGAGGCTTCCAGTACCAGGACTAGGTTTCATTCAATTGGTTGTTGGCCAAGGGGTGTCCAATAGAAATCCTCAAACAACCCAGGCTGTTACCAAGACAATGGACTGCTGTCTGCAAGCTGACAGCCAGGTCCAATTACTGAGGGCAATACCCACACAACTCATAGAACACAGAGAAGATGAGCTGGTGCCTACATGAAGCTTTCATCACCTAGTATTAGTGTCTTTGGTTCATGAAGGTACTCATCAGGATACCAAGAAAGAAATGTAAACACCAACCCAGACACAAAACCATCTGCTATCATCTGTCCTGCTTGAAAGATATGCTAGGGAAATGGTGGCACAGAACTTGTGGGAGTAGTCAGCTAACATCTGATTTGACTTAAGGCCCATTCCACAAGATGGAATCCATACTCAACACTGCAGTGATGACTAGATAGCCCAAAGACCTGGAGTAAAACCAAATACCACTGATCTAAAGGAGGGGAAAGATAAATAAAATGACTCCTAATTATTATTCTGCTTTACTCATAGATCAGTATGTTATTCAGCCACCGTCAGAGAAGCTTCTTTCTACAGCAGACAGGAACAGATGCAGAGACTCACAGCCAGACATTATGGGGCAGGGGACGGACGGACACACACACACACATACACACACACACACACACACACACACAGAGAGAGAGAGAGAGAGAGAGAGAGAGAGAGAGAGAGAGAGAGAGAGAGCATGAAATACACATATTTAACTGAGATGTTCTCATCAGATAACTTTTCTAAGAACCCAGAAAACCCCTGGAAGAAGAGCAGAAGCAGAAATGGTGTAAGAACAGAGAAGAAGGACACATGAGAGCAAGGCCCTCTGAATCAGTTGAATGAAGCTCATGTGAACTCACATGATCTAAACAACGTGTACAGGGTTGACAAGGGTCAGACCAGCTTCTCTGTATACATATTATAGCCTTCAGCTGAGTACTTTCTATGGGACTCCTGAGTGTGTGAACAAGTGAGTCTCTGGTCCTGGTACCTGCTCTTGGAGGTCTTTTCCTTCTGTTGGGTTGTCTGGTCCAGCTTGATTTGATGGCTGTTTTTTTTATCTTGTTATATCTTATTTTATCATGTATGGTTATCATTTCTCAGAGTCTGCTCTTTTCTAATGAGAATGAATCTGGGGCGGGTAGTGAATAGGAAGAACATGGAGGAAACTGTAAACAGAGCATATTGTATGAGAAAAGAATCTATTTCCAAAAAAATATAAATAAAATAGAAAGATTATGCAGTACATTTTGGTCATTTTCTTTCACCTCCTGAAACTTCTCCCAGGCCCTATCTCTCCCATCCAGACAACTTCATACAAAACAATACGAACAATGCAAAACAAACAAAAAAGTAAACAAAAAAAAAATACGGTTTGTTTTGTGCTCCTAAGCATGGGCCCTTCCTGGAATATGGTTAATATTCTCTCCATTGGAGAAAAAAAGTAAATATTCTGGTGGGATAAAGGCCAATGCAAGACTTTCCTTAAGGCCTTAAAGTATGGAGAAGGGACCGGGTTTCTTGTCTTAATCAGGAACATGCTTGGCATAAGTTATCAGCTTATACAAAGGCTCTTGGTCCCAACTGTTCTGTCTTCTTTTTTTCTTACCCTTGGTCCTCCCAGAGGAAGACCTGCCACTAAACAACAGCCTTGCTGGTCCAGGCCAGTTTTTCCCCTCCCAGCAGCTGTCATTTGTGAATAGTTTCTTGGCTTAAGGTGGAACTTCCTACCGACTCCCTCTTCTACATTATGAGATCTTGTGTTGGTCTTATGCATGCTTTCATGGTCTGTGAGTTTGTATGTACATTGGCCCTGTTATGTCTGGAAAATACTATTTCCTTGGTGCCACCCACTATTTCTGGCTCTTATAATGTCTTCATTTCTTTTTCACATAAATCCCTGAGCCTTGAGGGAGGGTGTATGACGAAGATGTTCTATTGGGAACCAAGAACCTTAAAGTTTTTTACTCTATATATTGTTTATTTGTGGATTAAATCCTGTCTATTGCAAGAAGATGCTTCTCTGATGTGGGTTGAATGAGATACTGATCTATGGGCATAGCAGCATGTCATTAGGGTGTCATTTTATTGCTACATTGCTTCAGTAGAATGATAGCATTAGTTTTTTCCCTAGGCCCACGACCTATATAGTCATGTTCTTGGCCTTATTTAATAGTATTAGACATGGGCTCTATCTCATGGACGTGGCCTTAGTTCCAATCAAAAAGTGATTGGTTACTCCCATGTCTATATTTATACTATTATTGTACCAGTGGGTATTTCATTCAGGTATGTCTCTCCTGTGGCTCATTGAGTTTGTACTTGAGTAAGATTGAGAATGACCTTTCTCCTCTGGTAGCATGTATGGTACCTTTCAGCACCATGAAGGCTAGTCCGTAGGAATAAAGCCTATAATGAAGCACCAGCTCCATTTCTCCAGTGACATAAAAATGATGTGGTGTCTTCAGTAATAGTACTCAAAAGACCCTACATCCTACTACAGAGGTACCTATCATTCATGCTCACTGATGCTTTATTCATAATAACCAGAAAATAGAAACAGTCTAGATGTTCATCAACTGATAAAAGATAATGAGAACTCAATATGTTTTCACAAAATAGCATTATTCAGCTAATGAGAAAAATAAAATTACAAATTGGGAGGAGTCAACGAATGATGCTAAAAACTATCATCTTGAATGTAGTAACCCAGACCCAGAAAGACAAACATTGCGTTTTTTATTTGTGAATGTTGGCTTTTAAGCTTTAGTTATGTATATTTTTTCAGAATGTCTGCAGAGGCTAGGTGGCTACTAAAGGATTAGGGAGGAGGGGGGACCTTCTCAGGAAGGGGAAATAAAATAGAGTGTTATAAAAAGATAAAATTCTCAGGCTTCAAGAACATGCTGGCTAATCAGGGCTATAAGATGCATGGAAACGTCTGTGTTTAAAGAAATATCAAAAGCAAATCAAAAGCAAAGACCATTCAGGTGTAACTTGATTCACCTGTGAGTTCATGTGTATCTGGATAATTGTTTACAAACACACATGGCTTCATGCAAAACAAAATTTCAGTATAAATGGTGATTCTTAGAATTTGCTTTTCTACTCCAAAGTAAAAAAAAACATTAAGGACAGAAAAATGGGAAATTATATAAATAATAAACATACAAATGTACTGCTGCTTGTATCAATTAAACATTTTTTCTAAAAAAAAAAAAAGATAAAGGGAAAATCAGAACACAAGATTAAATGTGGAGGATGTGGAAGTCAGGATAAAGGAGAGAATATGGGAGAGATAACTAATGCTAAAGCCTGCTGGAAAAACCATATGGAAACCTATTACTGTTGAAACTTGCTAAAATACATACATATATGAAAGAAATTTAAATAGACTTAGTATATAATGGAGCAAGAGAATACCCCCAACTTGACACCATATGCCACCATGTAAAATCCCCAGTGCCAGAAATGTTTTTTTTTTTATTTTTGAGTTGTTGGTCAAAAAGTTCACATAGACACTTTCATATACATATACACATATACATATATATGTATATATATACACACACATATGTACATATATATATATAATCACATTCTTCTCCCTTATCGCTTCTCTCCAAGCCCTTCTTCATGGCCCTCTTTTAATTGTGATTGCTTGGCTGAGCATGGTGAGGGTGGAAACTTCTAATTGAGCAAGAGCAACTTATTAGTGGCTACATTACTGAGAAATATGGTTCTCCTTACCCCAGAAACAAAAACTATCTATATGAAGAGTGCTGAGTCTTTATGAGCCCCTCCCTAATCCATGATAAAGTGTTGACTGGCTGAATCATGTGCACATGCTTTGTGGGTAACCACAGCTGCTGTGAGTTTATAGCTGGAACAGCCATGTCATGTCTTGAGCACTTCACAACACTCCTCCCATCTGCCACCTCTTACATTTTTTCTGTCTCCCTTCTATAACGTTCCCTAATCGTTGGAGGGGGTAGTATAGATGTCTCATTTTCAGCTGACCACTCATCATTGGCTTCAGTTTTCAAAACTCCTTTTTATTTTTTTGTCCTTGAAAATGCAAGACTGGCTGGGCAGTGGTGATGCATGCCTTTAATCCCAGCACTCAGGAGGCAGAGGCAGGTGGATCTCTATGAGTTTGAGGCGAGCCTGGTTTATAGAAAGTTTCAGGACAGTTGGGGCTACACAGAGAAAGAGAAACACTGTCTTAAAAAAAAGTTACCCAAGAAACAGAGAGTACTCCTTGGAAGCAGAAAGCAGGGTGGTGATGTTGCTAGCTGAACCTTTTATTTGAAGTATAGGCTGAGAGGCATATGCAGATATGAGAACTCAAAATGTTTTCACAAAGTAGCATTATTCAGCTATTGAGAAAAATAAAATTATGAATTGGGGGGAGTCAATGAATGATGCTAAAAACTATCATCTTGAATGTAGTAACCCAGACCCAGAAAGACAAACATGCAACCCTAGTCACACACCATGGAGTTGGTCCACAGTGACATCTTCAAAGCTACAGGAACCTGGACACAGAGTACTGATGTAGGTTAGGTTAAGTGTTGCTTACAGTGTTCACACAGAATCCTGCCATCATCACGCCTCCTCCCTGAGGAGTCTGCAGTTCTGCTGTGCTGTCCTGTTAGGAATGATCTAGAATGGAAGTGTGCTGTCTGTAACTTCTTGTGATTGCAATTTGCCCCTGCTAATTCTCCAGGGGCTCGTTACAGTTTCATGTCACTTATTTTTAATTGCTGAGCACATGGGGTGGTGGTGGGGTACTCAGCCACCTACCCCTGGAGGAGACGGGGCTGTTTGTGTTATATCTTCAGCACACTTGCTATGGTTTCCAGTGGCACATGCTTCGCTTTTGATAAGTACTTAGGAGTGGAGTCTCTGAATCATAGAGTACGCTAGTTCTGCGGAGACAGCAGTAAAATTTGTGAGCCATGAGCCAGACTGATTCAACAGACTGAGATTCATCACCAACTTCAGGGAAAATGTCTCTACTTGTCATATTTTAGAAGTAGAGAGAGAAACCACACACACACACACACACACACACACACATACACACACACACACACACCAATAAAAGAAGACTCCAGTGAGTTTATCTCAAGACTACTAGACTTGGCTAACCTTTGCAAAGCAATCACCACAATTCATCATATTTGCTGGCTGAGAAATACAAGAAAATATCAGTTTAGAAAATGTAGCAAATGTCCTTGACACAATCCAGCCTCCATTCACTAAAAGACTAAACAAAGCTGGAAATAGAACCATACTCTCCCGGATTCATAAAAACATAAGGGAAGCCAATCAGCTGACATCACGGAATAGAGAAGTGCACGGCATGTCCCCTGAGACTGAGAGCAAGCAAAGACATCTGCCTCACCACTCATCTCAACATTGAACTTGAATTTTGAACCAGTTCAGCTTGGCATGGAAAATAAAGGCATATGGGTTGGAAAGAATAAATGAAATTGTTATCAAACTGTATAGTATTCTATGTAGCAATCCCCAGTAGCCCATGAAGCCATCACTGGAATTAATACACGCATCTCAGACAGTCACATGCCAATGCAGGAGAACCAGCTTTGTTTCTACCAAGTAATGATACATCCTCAGAGCTTGCAATGTAGCAAGACTTGAATAGCATGAGGCTAAAGATAATTTTGATAAAAGATGGACGAGATGCTACCGCAAGCCACAGAACCTGCTAGATTGCCTTAAGTCACACAGAGATGAGAGAAGTTCATGGCTTGGAGAGCGCATACCGCTGAGATAAAAATCTGCTAAACTCATTGACCAAGCCTCTGCAATCTTAGGAAACATTACTGCACATAATAATTTATTTATTTTCCCCCCATTTATTTAAAGAGATTGTAACCTGATTCTAAAGTACCTGTAAAAATGAAAGGAAATAGTCAAAGAGATTGGGAAAAGAACAAACTTGGAGATGACACGATTTATCTTCAGGAATGTGGCAAGTCAAGACTTTTGCCCAGTGACTGGCACAGGCCTGAGCTGTAAGGTGTCCAATGGCTGTATTTTGTGAAAAATGACTGGAAAAATGACTCAGCAGTTGAGGGCGCTTGTTGCTGAGTTTGGTTCTAAGCCCTAACATGGCAGTTCATAACCATTTGTAACTCCAGCTCCAGGGCACCTGATGTTCTTTTTTGGCCTCTGTAGGAACCAGACATTCATAAGGTTCACAGCCACACATGCAGGTAAAGCACTCATATAGAAAAGATAAAAATAAATAAATCTTTAAAAATGTTGTTAATGATTGAGGCTGGAATCCCCAGTATCATGAAATAAGCATCATTCATGTCTCCACAACTGAAGTCACCTTACAGGGTGGTGGCTGGGGAGGTGGGTCAGACAGTAGTGGGTTTATGTGTTACATTTTATTTAGTTATTTATTTATTTAGTTAGTTAGTTAGTTAGTTAGTTGTACTTTTATTTTATTTATGAAATAAAATCTTTTTTATCCATGTATCTCCTTGCTCCCCCTCTCAACCCCTCCTAGTCAGCCTCCCCCCAATCCTACCATCACCTCCCCGCAAAGGGCAAGAAGTGCCAAGGTAGATCAGCTCAGCATCCACTCCAGGCAAGTCTGATTCCTTCATCCTAATGTCAAGACTGGGTTAGGTGTTCTTCTAGAGGAAGTGGGCTCCAAAGTGCCAGTCTGTGCATAGAAACACAGTCTGATCCCTCCCCTTAAGGCTCCACATACTGCCATGTCAGTGGACAGTTGCCTATCCTTAGAAGGCCTAATTTCTTTTCCAAATGGCTCCCCTGTGGCTGTTCTTGATTCAGTGAGCTCCCCAGAGCTCCAGCCAGCCATCACTGTGAGAATTTTCTTCATAAGCCCTATCCCCTTGCTTATACAGACTCTCCTTCCCCCCCCCCAACTGGACCAGGGACTCAGCCCAGGCCTCAAACATGTATCCCTGTCTCTACTTCTCTTCATTGTTGGATGTAAATTCTGATATGGCACTTAGGGTGGCTATTCATTTGATTATAAAGGAAGTCAAGTCTAGGCAACACCTTCACCATTGGTTGGAGACCTAGCCAGGGACATCCTGTGAGTTCTTGGAGGTTTCCCTAGCACCCGGTCTCTTTCCAGCCCCACATTGGCTTCCTCTATCAATATCTTCATCTCTTTTTTTCTTCCTCGTTATTGTTCCTCTCACTCAATCCTCTCCTTCTCTCATAATTTGTTTCCACCTCTTCTTGGTTGAAACCCCTTATGCTCCCAATTAGCTAAGGAGATCTTCTTTATTTTCTTTTCTTAGTGCACTCCCTGGATGTCTCTCTTAAGTTCCTTCACATCCCAAGCTGTTCAGTGGTTGTGGTTTGCAGCTTGGTTGTTCTTTGCTTTTTGTTTAAAGTCCACTAAGGAATGAGTACATTCACTGCTTCTCTATCTGAGCTTGTGATACCTTACTCAGGAAGATATTCTTCAAATCCATCCATTTGCCTGCAAATTTTAGGATATCATTTTTTCTTACCGCTGAGTAGTATTCCATTGTGTAGATGTACCACAGTTTGTTAATCCATTCTTCAGGTGAGAGGCATCTAGATTGTTTCCAGGTTCTTGCTATTATGAATAATGCTGTTATGAACATAGTTGAACTAATGCCCCTATGAATGTGCATCTTTTGGATATATGCCTAAAAGTGGGATCGCTGGATCCTTGGGGAGAATGATTTCCAGTTTTCTAAGAAACCACCATACTGCATTCCAGAGAGGCTGTACAACTTTACATTCCTACTAGCAATGGAGGAATGTTTCCCTTGCTCCGTATCCTCTCCAGCATAAGCTATCATCTGTGTTTTTGATCTTAGCCATTCTGGCAGGTGTAAGATGGTTATCTCAAAGTTGTTTTGATTTGCATTTCTCTGATGGCTAAAGATGTTGAGCACTTTTTCAAGTGCCTTTCAACCATTTGTAATTCTTCTGCTGAGAACTCCCTTTTTAGTTTTGAACCCCATTTTTTAAATTGGGCTATTTAGGATTTTGGACTCTATTTTCTTGAGTTCTCTATATATTTTAGAGATCAGTCCTCTGTCAGTTGTAGGGTTGGTGAAAATTTTTTCCCATTCTGTAAGCTGTCGTTTTGTCCTATTGACTGTATCCTTGGCCTTACAGAGGCCTCTCAGTTTCAGGTGGTCCCACTTATTGATTATTATTCTTAGTGTCTGTTATACTGGTGTTATATTTAGAAAGTGGTCATCTGTGCCAATGCGTTGAAGGGCACTTCCCATTTTCTTTTCTATCAAATTCAGTGTAGCTAGGTTTATGTTGAGGTTCTTGATCCACTTGGATTTGAGTTTTGTGCAGAGTGATAGATTTGGATCTGTTTGCATTTTTCTACATACTACCATTCAGTTATGCCAACACCATTTGTTGAAAATACTATCTTTTTTCCATAGAATATTTTTAACCTCTTTGTAAAAAATCAAGTGTTCACAGGGGTGTGGGTTGATGTCAGGGTCTTCAATTTGATCCCATTGATCCACTTATGGGTTTCATAAAAGCTGATTGGCCAAAAGGCAGACAGGAACTGTGGGCAGGGCTACCAGGCTAAGATAACTCGGGAACATCTCAGAGCAGAGACAGACACTGGACACAGATGCCACAGAGTTGCCGAAGCTGTGAAGAGATGCAGAGAAAATGCTGCTGAGGAAAAGTACCGAGCTGCCTGGCTGAACAAGATGGCTTGAATTCCGATGAAGGAGTTAGCACGTTATATGCCTGGGCCCTAGGTCAATCAGCAGAAAATTAACGTAAGCATCAGTGTGTCTCTGTGTGACTGCAAGGGTTTCTGCCAGACTGCCAGTCAAATCTCTGGTCTGGACTGGAAAGACCCATCCAGAAACCAATTACAGCATTGGACAGTAAAACACTTGCTACATTGTAGCACGAATTTTAATTGAATTAAATAATAGAAACTCAGAGCCTGACATTGGGGAAAGGCTGAAATATCGAAGAGAGAAACTTGATATTCCAGGTTTTATTAAATATATAACATATCACCACACTACATTAGTGTGAGGATTGGAGTTTGAATCTCCAGTTCCCATGTACAAATCTGGCATGTCCCTGTGCAACTGTGAAGAAGAAGGAAAGAAGAAAGAAAAAAATTAAAGAGATAGAAATCAGGAGGATTGTGAGGTTGCTTTGCTACTCTAGGCATTGAAAAAATGCAAGCGGAAGCCCCTTGGACATATTCCCACTCACCTTCCAGAAAAGAATGCATTTAAAATCTGATCTATCAAATGCCGGCAAAGACATGGATTAATTACCCTGCTTAGCAGTGCTGAAAGCATCTTGAAATAGAGCAAATGCTCTAGGTCCTGGGAAGCTAAACACGGAACCTGCTGTGTGGTACCAGGCAGCTCACTGATGCTCAGATAGTCTCAGATATTCCTAGCAGAACAATTAAGTCCCACAAAGACTTGTGTGGGAAGGCTCATAGCAACTTCCCAGAAGATGACCCTGGACAACACCTATGTCCTGAAACAGCCCAGTGTATTATTACTCAACAAGGAAAAGATTGAAGCGCCTGTGAAGTCTGCAGTGCACATGTGTTGAAATCATCACTAACAGGACGTAAGAGGAAACCGAACTGCAGACACAGACACAGGACGGGGATCTGATTGCTGGTGGCTGCTGGTGGCTAGCTGGGCAGGGTATATGAGCTGTAGGGGTCTGGAAAGACAAAGGAGGTGGAAGATGATGGACTTCTATGACCTCATTTTGTGCATTAAAATGCCTCAAATTGTGACAAATTAAATGTAGTGCTTATTACACCAATGTGTCAACCTTATCTCGAAAAGGCTGAAAAACTAAAACGAAAAAGAAGTCGAAGATAAAAAAGACAAATGCTCCTTTTAGACATAGGAACAACAAACCCACTAAATATAAAAGAGAAGCAACAATAATCATAAGAAAATAATATGGAATGGGTAATAATGAAGCAAGATGAAGGCAAGTTTTAGAAAACATGACCAGGAATTGCCTAAAGGAAACTAAATGAGACAAAATACAGCAGCCTGAGCTCTCCATGACAGCAGGCAGCAGGTGTGCAGGGTGATCGCGCCAACCTCTTACCTCCAAGTCTCAAAGCTTTTAGAACCGCCACAAAAGATGGAAACTATTTCGACAAGGTACTTAAAAAACCAATACATCACCAGCCAAAGGTTTTATCTCAGAAACACAACGGTGTCTCGGTGCTGGGAAATCTATTCACCCGCCTTAACTGATCATGGAGAAAATAAGCCTGTTAGCATGCCGATAGACAAAAGGCATTCATCGGGCTAAACTTCAGCTCTAAAGTTTTAACGAGTTAATAACATCAAGAGTCTTTTTTTGTGGTTCCGTGACCCTGCCACTGATGGGCCTAAATGTCCTGATTAATATTCAGTGTGAGCTGCATTTTATTGACTGAAACAGAATACTCCCACCCTCAATATGTGCCACTTTTTTTTGACATTGCTGCACGACCTACACACTTCTCTGCTGTCTGTCACCCACGAGGTCAAACCTATAGGCTAGTGGTCCACATAGCATCTTGAGCCCTCAAGAAGTGATCAGCGTAAGATGGGACCTGCTTAAGGGTTCCATGCAAACAAATGGGAATGAGTAGGAGATGCCCCTGTGACCACTGCTGTTCTCTGTGGTCACACCAATGCTAGATGAAGAAAGTTCCACTCAGGGGACAAGTATGACCAGAGGGAGCATGGGAGCTGACCACAGGAGAACAGCATCAGACGGTAAACAAGTATAAGAGGCCCACTGCACTGCATGTGGCCACAGCTAACAGTAATATATTAACAATAATAAGACTGGAGAGATGGCTTAGAGGGAGGAACCCTTGGTTTTCTTGCAGAGGACCTAAGTACTGTTCCCAGTACCCACATCTGGTCCACCTATAACTTCAGCTCCAGGGAATCTGTCACCTTCTCTATGGTCACCACTGGTACTGACCATAAGTATTGCACATACATGAAGAAATGCTCAGAAGCAGTGTATGGCCAGCTCTCTAGGTGGTCCTTACTACAGCCAAGTTGACTGGAATTAAGCATCATGCCATGTGAGCATGTGTATTCTTCCAAAATGACTTTGTAGGCTCCAGGCAATTTCAACCAAGATCTCCATTTAACAATCTCAGCCTATTTGAAGTAGGAAAACAGCAATCCTACCCTTGAAGGCTTAAGTAACAAGCCAGAGAACTGCCAGTGAGTTATCAGGCAAAGCCTCGTCATTGCATTTAGGAGAGAAGGTTCATACACAGAATCTGCCAGAGCAAAAGAATCAAATCCCGACAGGGCCCCAAGAATGTGATATTTGACATATGATAAAGGTTGGCCTTCCAAACACCCTTGATTTGACAGATTTAATAAACCATTTTGAGGTCACTGCAGTCTAATAGAAGTGAAGACAGGAATTCGTACTTTAAGCAACAGCTACAATCCAGGTATTGGGGAAAAATTGACACATTTGATAAAAATGTCATTGTAAGTCATGCAAACAGATGTCACAGAAAAAGCAACTGCAATACATGGGAAAGGTAGAGCTGATGTGTGACCATAAAGACAAGGGTAAATTAGTGGGACAAAACATGACCATGGTCAAGAAGCCCAGGGCGTCTAATACAGCCTCAAACAAGCTAAGAATGGGACCTGCAAATGGGAACTAAGATATGGTCTAAGTGTGTGAGTGAAGCAGACAGGGCAGAGAAGGGGTAGAGTCATTCTGAGGGGGGCGGGCCAGGGTCTTGTCCTTCCATAAGGCTGCCACGCTTTTCAGAAGGACATCTGACCATCTCAGAATATTTCCTTTGTGCTCCAATCCCAACTTAGGAAAAGCAGTATGGACCTGTATTTGTGCCCTAAGACATAAGGAATGATTCTGAAGGCCACTAGTACAATATGCCCATCAGCTAAATGGGCCTCAGGGTCCATAGGAAAAGAAGTGGCTAGTGACCCAGGGTGCATCTATGCTGAGCGCTGTGTAGACAGAGAAATCAGGGGTGAGGTGTTTCATGGACTGTGCAAGGATGGAGAAAAGAGAAGAGTGAAGGGACCTGGGACAGAAGTATTAGGGAGGTGTGACAATTTTCAGTGGCACCTCAATTTTTGTCTGTTTGTCACCCATCATGGTTGCTCTAATGTTGCCCGTGAGTTTCCACAAAGTCAGTTCATGATGAGAAACTCTTGTCAACTCCACAAGTGGTGACTAGATGGCTGTCCCTGTCCAGTGCTCAAAAGAGCTACCACATCCTGCTGTTTCCTACTGTGGGGGAACCCATAGCTCAGAAAACGGCTTTACAGATCCTCTTATACCCAGAGGGAATGGTCAATGCTGTTCAAGCATTTCTGACAGGGTGGGGCTTCCAAGAGGCTCATACAGGTACCATGTGCCTCACCTAGAACCCCCAGCTTCCTGGTCCAGAGGCCACAGGCAGACCTCCATCATTACCAAGAAGTGACGGGTGTTGGCATTGGCAATGGTTATTGACAAAGGCCTTCAAAGTCAGCATGACGTGCCGATCAATAATGGCGCAGGGGAAATAATTAAAACTGTCAGATTTAGAAGGCATTAAAAGCTCTTAGAGCCTTCAGCCAATTGTGGAGACCCAGGATTAGTGGTGGGGTCGCAGACACTCCCGAAGCTCAGAGTGAGTTATTAAAGGCTTTCCTTGACATACACATGATGTAAAGGGGTCAATCCAAAGTAAGGTTTCAGACAATGACTGTTGGAGTCCATTAACCTAGGCGGGCCTTGCCTGGGAGTGCAGGCCAGGGTGAGGTCCTGAGACACCATCTTCCAGGGAGAGACTGAACAACTAGAAACCACTTAGCAGCCCCGCATTGTGATGTCCATCTTACCATGGATCAACTGACTAATGGCAGGCTTCAGCTAGAGATGGAGGCTCCTAGATATGTAGCTGCCACATAGCAGGCAGGGACAGAACCCACTGAGACCAGAGGGCACCCCTGTGGCCACTTCCCGGAGACCTGGCAGCAGTGTACTCTATCTCTGGGCCATTGCAAGAATGGGAAAGTACCAGGACCAGTGGGCTTCCTCCCAGGACATTCCGCTTTCCTGTGCTCCTGACTTCTCAGGCCACTGCACCCTCCAGGCTGTTCTCTCCCCTGCTACAGCTGAAGGTATCATTGTCAACACCTCTCCATGGATTCACTGCTCCTTAACGTTCCATCTCTGCACATCTGATTTCTTTCCACTTTAGGCCTCTGGATAGTAAAGACCCTTGGACCTCTAGGCCATACCATTGATGAGACAGTGCTGTCCTGATGCTCACAATTACGATGTACAATGGGCTTCCCTGTCCTGGGCTAAGATATTCTCTGATCATAGGGCACACAGTCCCCCGACCAGACAGGCACACAGCCCCTGGAGAACTGACTGCTGTGTGCTGAGCATGTGCTGAGGACTGGGTCTGTTGCTGCAGATATTTTCCCAGTGGTCTTAACTTCAAAGAACTTGGAGGTCAGTGGACTCCATTGTGAGCACACACAAACTGACCTCAGTCGGGTGTGGACTTGGCCTGTGGAGGTCATAGATGAGGCTCAGCACTATGGTCCTCATCTGTCTCATGACTCAGAGGGAGAAGAAGCGCTGAGGCCCTGAGTGCATCTTGAAGCTAAGGAGAGGGGGAAGATATCAATACTGTATCAGCCACAAGGCACTCTGCTGCTGAGGTTTTCTCAACTTGACAAGAGCCCAGAAGCATCTGGGCATCAATTTAAAAAATATCTCCATCAGATTGGCCTGCAGGTGTCTCTGATGCATTTTTATGCATTTCCTTCTTTCTTTCTTTTTTTTTTTGTAAGTATATATGTATAGATTTGCATGTATATATTACTGATTCTTTGTAAATTTCTTACTATGCATCCTGATCCCATTTAGCTCCTTGTCTCTTTATATCCATCCTCTGCCCATATCCACCCCCTACACAAAATAAAATTTAAAAAAGCAAAATCCAAAAGTGTTAGCATGGAAGCTGTGGCATTGCCCAGTGAGTCACACATTATACCCTTTAGTCCATACATCTTTACTTGTAAGTGTTCCTTGAGATGAGTCATTGGTCTGGTTTGAGGTCTCTGGCTTCTGACAAAACCTTGACACTGGGCCCTCACTGGACTCTTCTAGGATCTATTATTGTTGTCTTGTGTCATGGAGATCCTGCGGCTTTGGATCTGCAGATTCAGCATTTTCAGATGCTCCAATAGTTCATAGATGAAGTGGGTGGTAGGATGGGCCGGCTCAGAGCCTGGTTCTGGGCCTGCTAGTAGCTAAGCCAATCAGCTTACCAGCTTTCCCTCATCAGTACCACCAGGGCATAGGCCTGGCTAGCCCACTGAAATAGGTGGTAGGAAGCAGGGCTAATTCTCCTGCTCTCATGTCCTTGGAGCTGGTTCACCCACACTCACACCATCAGGATAAGCCCCACTGTTTTTCTGAGGCATTTTCTTAATTGATGATGATTTAGGAATGTCCAGTCCACTATGAATGATGCCACCCCTAGGCAGGTGATCCTGGGTAATGTAAGAAAATGGTCTGAGCCTATCATAAGGAACAAGCAGTAAGCAGTACTCCTCTAGGACTTAGGCTTCAACTGCTGCCTCTAGGTTCCTGCTTTGAGTCCCAGCCCTGATGTCCATTAGTGATTGAGTGTGATTATGACATACAACCCTAATAAACCTTTTCCTCTCCAAGTTGCTTGTAACCATGGTATTTATCATAGCAACCAGAGGCAAAGTGGGATGGGTTGGAAGCCAGAAGCAACTCATCCATAAATACTTGGTAAAGAGAGACAATGCATAGATCTGGTGCTTCTGCAGGGACAGTAGGAGCTAATGCTTAGAAGTTCAGACTTGGGGTTAAGGCAATGGTTCTGAACGGTTGCTGTGGACTGAGGCTGGCACCTGAGTATCCAGTGACTGGGGACTAGAGCTATGGTACATCTCTTCATCCCATATATGGTGCTACCGAGATGTAACTGCCACTGCCCTCTCCTATGTGTCTGAGCACAGTCTAGTAACCTCTTATGAGTCTTCCAGGAAATCTCCCTCAGGTCCTCTGTGCTTTGTACAATCCTCTCTTCTCAGAACCATTTGGCTATTGATTTTCTGGAACCTATGACACCCAGCAGGTAAGGAGAACACATGATTTCTACAAGTGGGAACATGAATCTAGGGTAGCACCAAGTTTACAGATTTTCTATGCTTTCAAGACATAGGTCTTTACCCAAGTTATATGCAGTGTCACCCTGAAAGTTCTTCTTACCTAAAGATTCCATGGTTGAGCTTTCTTGGGAGTGTCAGGGTGACCGTGGTGATGATGATGGTGGTGAAAATGATGATGATAATGATGATAGTGATGGTATTGATGCTGTTTGTGGTGGTGATGATGGTGATAGTGATGTTGGTAGTGTTGGTAATGATGGTGATAATGCTGGTGATTGTGGTAATGGTGATAATGTTGGTAGTGATGGTGATGATAATTGTGGGATGGATGATGATAATTATGGTGCTACTTTATAGTGATGGTATGTGATAATGATTATGGTAATAAACAATATTCTTAGCATCTAACTGATAACAGATATCTTCTGGGAATATTCACAAACCTTCCCCAAGATATTTGGTTAGTTAGTCATTGTTAGGGCACAGAATTAAAGGTCTACACAAGATACATGTCTCAGTCAAGTCCACATTACCTGAAGTACCAGGACCTGATTTGTTTCCTTACTGGTGCTGGGCTCTGTGGGTCGATATTTTTAGAGTAAAGAAGCTATACACAGGGACATACTCTGCTTTCCCTTACATGTCCCAGATGATACCTGAGAACTCCATGCACCTGAATGTATTTTACAGTGAAGATACAAGCAGCATACAGCCAAAGAGCAGCTGAGCAGTGGGAAGTAGGGACCTGGCTGTGCAGGAGATGATGGCCTCCTAGAGATGAAGCAGATGCTGTGGGTCCTAGCCAGGGACAGAGTTGGGGGCAGGAGTTCCTGGGCTTAAACCCAGCAGCTAATCACAGACAAATGGTTAGAGAGCTTTCCAAATCACCCAGCATCCTGTTCTCAGGCACCCTGGACATGTAACCCAATGCTATCCTGTGTTTCCTGTCCAGCCCTCACTCTGGCCTCATGCCCTTACATGCTGCTCTCCCTGCCCTCAGGCTGTCCTGTGCCTGTCACAGCTAGAGCCAGGGTTACCATGCTTTAGCTCTGTGATACCCCAGGGACAGCAAGCAGCACATCTGTGGAGGGCAAAACCTGGCACAGCTGATGAGAAAATCTTCCTATATGGAGCTCATAACTGACCCTCTATTGCCCAACCAGGTCTTGTTTTCATTCTTTGAAAATGGGATTTTATTTTAATGAAAAATTAAAGTTACCCAAGACACAATGGGAAAGACAGAATGTTCCATGTAAAGCATCAGGTATGAAGACACCTGCTGAGCTAGGCAAGCATCTGTTCTGAGGCATTATCCATTGTCCCTGTAACATCCTGCTTCCCTTACCCTTAGATAAGGACCCTGGAGCCTTGGTGCTTCTGGGTCTGGGTGTACTGACACTGATTTCATCATCTGTCACTCCACTCCAAGTATGGACACTTTCAATTGCTAGGATTCATGTCCCAGTTGTGAGAGATATTATAAGCATGTTAGTTAGGGTTTCTATTGCTGTGAAGAGACACCATGACCACAGCAATTCTTATAAAGGAAAACATTTAATTGAGGTGGCTTACAGTTTCAGAGTTTTAGTCCATTATCATCATGGTGAGCCATGGTGGCACCCAGGCAGACATGGTGCTGGAGAAGGAGCCAAGAGTTCTACATCTTGATCTGCAAGCAGCAGAAGCAATTGTGTGTCACACTGCGTGTAGATTGAGCATAGGATACCCCAAAGCCCACTCTCCAAAGTGATATACTTCCTCAAAAAGGCCGTACATACTTCAAGAAGGCCACACCTTCTATTAGTGCCATTCCCTCTGAGTGCCATTTTTATTTTTCAAACCATCACAGTGGGAATCAAGCTTGCTTGTGGAACCCCAACATCTTCTCATACCAATCAGAAAGCTCAGTCCAGGTGGGTTGGAGGAAACATATCATGATCATTGATGTGAGACTTAGTTTCTACCTCCTCCAAGTTTATCATTGTTTTTAAGCTACACCCATGGTCAGGACTCTTAGGATATGTTTGTGATTTGAGCATGGGCCAAAGGATTAAGCGTGCCTGACATCCTGGGGCTGCAACTGCCCTGACTTCTGAGCCCCAACTCAGGATCCTTTACCTACAAGATGGGATCTGAAATACTGTGCATGGTTATCCATGTCGGAGTATCTATACTCTGGAAGTATAGGACTTTCCTGTTCCCATGACCAGTTGTAGAAACAATCATGTTTTAGAATAGGAAAGTGATGGTTCTGGAGTGGTTAGCCCAAAGGCAGAGCAAGGCACTGATTCACATATACCTTGTTTTTCCCCGGGCATAAAAGTGAGGCCTGACATTGGGTCCACACAAGTGTTCTGAATTCTGACCCCATCCTGTCCCCTTCTGAGCTCACTCCAGCACATAGGCTCCTAAGTGTTGCTCAGTATGCACCCACCAGAGATCAAGTTCCAGAATAAAGTATGGGGTGGACACTGGGGATTCAGACAGATATGAGAGGTCATGCTCAGAGAGGTGGTATAGCATACAGCCAGGAAGACCAGAGGAAGTGGAGGAAGAGAGTAGAAGAACCTGAAGATTAATTATACGTCTATGGGGATGTCAGCATCCAATATACACTCAAAGATATGTGTGTGTGCATACATACACACACACACACACACACACACTCTAAGCATGAGCTTTACTAAATAGGAACATATCATAAACCTACTCTTGTTGGTGTGTGACTTTGTGCTTTTATATATTTGTGCATGTCGTTTTGAGTTTCTTTACCTTCATGGAGCAAAGCCAGAGACTACACACATTTCTCATGTCCCAGTTTCCCACAACTGCATGCCTTCTGGGGTTTCTCTGGGTTGCATGCGACTTTCTCTGGGTTGAAAATACCCTGGTCCCAAAGGTTGTGGTGTTCTCCATTCTGGTCTTGTCCCCAGGCCCTGCCCTGAGTGTTTGCTGTATGTGCCTTTATCCTCACTTGCTCTTATTTCCAAGGGCTGGATGCTCAGACTGGGAAGGCTGGATCTATGGTTTTTCGTTACTTCTAGCATGAGCAAGCATTTGTAGGGAGCTAGCTCTCCAGCATTAGTTTAGGGCACACTGTAGCCAAAGCAAACTCTCGTTTCTCGCCTCTCTTGGAAACTGATTTCTTCTTATTAGCAGAAATTACATTTTCTGGTTACCTGGAACTGAACATTTGCATGTGCCATTTGGGGATTTTTCTAAGTTTCTATCTATGTGCCATGCTGTTTTAATTTTTTTTTTAAAGCTCAGTTTGAAAGCACCAGTATAGTCAAACAGATATAGATTTAAACAAACCCCTAATCATTCATCCCAGGAATAGGGTGGGGCTGGCCTTTTAGTCAGACATTTGTTCAAATGGAGTAACTGATTTTTGATTGTTTCCTAATTGTCAGTGTTGCCTGTCAACACTTGTCCAAACCACGCTTATACCTAAACCCAGATTCCGTTGCAGATTTTACCCTTTTATGATCTCACAGTTGATGTTTAACATGCACACAGGGTCCTGGGTGACTGATTAGCACAGCTAGACTTGCATCCTTGCACACAGCAGCAGAGTCTCCTCCGTCTATTCCAAGTCTCCTGTCACAGGGCTCAGTACCTACCACCTCTGCCCATGCTTCCCCAATGTGTTCCCTAGTGCCTGTCTCTGTCATCTTCCTGGACAGTTCCCTCTTTTCTTCTGCCTTGTTCTAAACACAGTTCTCAAGGCTCTCAGGCAAGAGCTGTTTTGATTATCACATGCATGTATTTTGTCATATGAATTTAAGATACTTTTAGCCAAATTAAACAAATTCAAATGCATTGGAATTTTGAGTGAAAGGTAATTTCTCAGTTTTCATCCTCTGCCTTTCCTTCTAAGCACCATCTGATCTTTAGCAAGCTGTCCACTCTCCTGGCTCCTTTTTTGTAGGTGCTTATTTCTAGGGATGGTCACGTGGTCAGTTGTCACAGTCTACAAGACACACAGATGGCAGCTGGGGGGAAATTTTCATCTAGGCAGACACAAGGAAACAGACAATGGCAGCTTGGGTTAGGGACAGCTGTGGGCAATCGCCAGGGATGGAGAAGATCCCCAGGAGGTTCTGGAGCAAGGCTCTGGGTACAGAGGGCATCATCTGCATTCATGCAGGAGTGGAAATATCAACCACAAAGATGGCTGGCTATGGGCATCAGCTAGTTGCTCAGAAAGACTGAAGAGTTAAGTATTCTGCAAGGCCCACAGGTGAGCTCCCAGCATGTATTTCTATCAACTGCTCACCTACTCTCAGGGTAGAAGGAGAAAATGTGTCCTGATTCAGGGACATATATAGTATGAAGCTAGAACCACATCTTCCAGGGAGATGTCTTGAGCATCCAGCACCTTTTCTAGGAAAGAAAGACAAGCCAACTGGGAGGCCACTCTTGTGCCTTTGTAGGCACATGGTCCAGAGAACCAGAGAAAATGAGGTTCCAGGATCCAGCCCATACCCGTTCTGCCCAGCTCACTGCTGAGCAGCTGTCATCCCGATTGACAATTAAGCTGTGCATCTGCCGCCTGGAAGATAAATTCCAGCATTACCAAGGTTTTCCATTTCACTTAACTAAAGCTGGGAGTAAAGGAGAGACAATTAAATGGAACCTGAGGCAACCCAAAATATTATCCATCAAAAACATCCCATCCCATTCTCCTGGCACATTCATCAAAGTGTCAGTTATTCCAAATACGGTTTTATCTTATTAATGCTGATTTCCTTCACTGGAAGACCAGTGATTTACCTTTCAGTGGCTATAAGGGAGCTGGGGGAAACTGTAGAGCATTTCAATTTCCTAGGTTCCTTATTTGCACACAGTTGTTGATTTCCCAATGTTTCCTTTTGGGATCCCTTTCTTGGGGTGAGCAGTGAGGCATTGCAGTGGTCACTGAGCCCCGGAGTCCCCTGTCTTGTCCACTTTTGTCTGTGTGCAGTGACCTCAGGAAGGGCTCTTTGCATGGTAGGTAACAGGATGGTCCCCAGATGGTGCAGGTGCAGTTGGTACCACGCCACCTTCCCTCTCTCCAAACCAACTTCTTCTCCTTAGGATGCTCAGGACACAAAGGGCTGGTAGGAGACATGTTTAGAAATGATTTAAGATTCAGAAGTCAAGAGCACCTTTGGCAGGAAGGCATAATGCACAGCCAGTCAGCAGATCTTGGGAAATACGGTCGATAAAGAGACAGATAATGGATGGACAGAGAGAGGTGAAATAGATGCTGGGGTCCAGCATCCTGCAGGATGGGGAGGGCTGTGATACCTGGGTGTTACCCAAGAGACACGAAACACCACTCTTCTCTGCATTGGCACAAGGTTACGACAGGGTAGCGTATCAGCTTGCTTCTTCCTCCCCAACCTGATTATTCAGGATTTACCCCAAGATCCCAAATGAGAAGTCTCCCAGAGTTAGCAGCAGACCTTTGGTGACCTCAAGGGACAACTTCCCCATTCTACTTTGGATTGGGAAGGGCAAAGATCATATCATACAAGCTGCTAAGTTCCTTGTACCTAGGAGAGACAGTAGCATGGCCCGACTCAGCCAAGTCATAGCTGCTCAGAACTTCCTCCATGTTTCAGAGATCCAGAGAGGGCTTATCAGAGGTGTGTGGGTCAGCTTCATCAAGAGGATGAGTGGCCAGATGAAGTGGGCAGAGAATGCGAGTCTAATTAGAGGAAACACAGGAGGAGCTGTGAGCATCACTGAGGCCAAAACCAAGCTCATCACTGGTGAAACTGTATGGCCAGCTGGGTTTCACTTAGAAAAATTGACAGCTGGTATTGTGTATTGGAGGGGAGGTATTTTCAACAATTAGTTGCTTTCTAAATTGTTATAAATTACAGAAACAGTCCATATTGTTAGCAGGAATCAAGCACCAGACACATTTCCTATAATGTTCAGGCTTCCGCTTAAGAGGCCAAAACAAATAAAACCAAGATGATAAGCCCCATGAAAGCACTCTTCCCTACCACTTAAAAATATCAAGGGTCTGGAGAGATGGCTTAGCTGTTGAGTGCATACACTGCTCTTATAGAGGACCCCAGTTCAGCTCCCAACACAATGCCAGATGGCCAAAGGATCTGATGTTTACTTCTGGTCTCTGCAGGCAATGCACACATGCACACACACACACACACACACACACACACACACACATAACACAACATGACACACACACCACAACATGACACACACACCACACAGATAAATGTAAAAATGAAACTATTAAAAACTTTCAAATTATTCATATCAGTTTCTATGATGATATTTGAAAAAAAAGGTAGGCAGAAATGGTAGAGACACTTTCCTATTTTGTATTCTGAAGATGCATGTGCACCCTCCCCTTTAGGAAGGAAGCTGCACCCATATCTTATGGATAGCTTACCTTGTATGCACAGTTCATGGCTTATTTTTCTGGGTCACTGTCACTCACCCCAAGTGCCCCTGGAAGGATACAGGATTGACACTGGCAGATGCTAACTATACTCAGTGCTCTAAGAAGTGTCTTGAGCTCAGACATCCAGAGAATGAGAGAGGTATAGAGGAGACAAGAAAGGCTTAGCAGTCTGCTGGCCTCCTGAGGAGAGGGTCTAGAGTGGGCTCTGGCAAGTCTGGTAGCTCTTGTTCTCTTCACTACCCATTTCCTCTGCTGTCTGGAGATGGGTTGCATGCAGAGACTGTAGATGTTGAACTCAGACCATAGACTCTGAATAAAGATTCAATTCTAGCCTCTGCTGCTTGCCGTTGTGGTGATAGGATGTAGGTTCTCTGGTATTCCAGGACTGGAAGTGCAGCTCCAGGTAGGGTCCCATCATGCCCAGCCCCTTTCTACCTCAAAAGTAAAACTGACAATGCTTGCCATCTGCCATTTCTCTTCCTCTTGGGAAAAAAAAAAAAAAAAAAAAAAAAAAAAAAAAAAAAAAAAAAAAAAAAAAAAAAAAAAAAAAAAAAAAAAAAAAAAAAAAAAAAAAAAAAAAAAAAAA
>PVIH01006494.1:0-66273 GCA_004025045.1 Sigmodon hispidus | reverse complement strand
TGTGGGAGACTAATGACAATGATGTAAATATCCTTAAAATGAGGGTAGAATCCTTCTGTGTGTTTTCATTTTTTCTTGATATTGACCTAGAATAGAGGTGGTGTTTCTGGAACCATCAGGCATCTTGAAATATTAAAAAAAAAATCCTGTGAGAACAAATATTATCCGTAAACAAGGTAATCATGAAGAATTAAGGAGTTGGTGACTGGTGACCTAGGGCCACAATAGAAGTTCATGCCAAGCCTGGATTTCAAAATTATATCATTTTCCAATTTTAAAGGCGTTCTTTCTGTCTTGTGACACAGAGAGAGCTTGTTATCTTATCCTGGGTTCTCATCTTTACAGCCCAAAGAGTTGAGTAGACAGATCTGGAAGAAGGAGACAGAGAAGACGGCGTTATACGTACACAGGAGTGACAAGTGAAGTGAAAAGGTGGGTCTCCAAAACGCCTAGCAGCAGGATGCTGTGCTGCTCAGGTTTTTGTCACCTTGACACAGGTGAAGGTCACCTGGGAAGAAAGAATCTCATTTGAGAGGATGCCTTTATTAAGACTAGCTTGTAGGCGATCCTGTGCAACATTTTCTTGATTGGTGTGAGAGGCTCTAGTCCACTGTGGTCAGTGTAACTGCTGGGTAGTTAATCTTTAGAAGTATAAGGAAAGTAGAGGAATGATAGTCTGCAGAGCAGGCCTGTCAGCAGCATCCCTCTGCAGTCTCTGCTTCCGTTCCTCC
The DNA here is from genome assembly GCA_004025045.1 of Sigmodon hispidus. Classification (NCBI taxonomy): domain Eukaryota; kingdom Metazoa; phylum Chordata; class Mammalia; order Rodentia; family Cricetidae; genus Sigmodon; species Sigmodon hispidus. The sequence goes on along the minus strand of PVIH01006494.1, from coordinate 65,542 downwards.
CTCCCATCCTGGCCAGATCTCCCGCCTTGACTTGCCTCCATGATGGACTGGCTTATAGACAGCCAAATAAACTCTTTCATTTACAAGTTGCCTTTTGCTATGGTGTTTTTTGTTTTTATTAAAATGATAGAAACAAAACCAGGACAGAAATTGCTTCCAGAATTAAGGTATTGCTGTGACAGACTCGACCATGTGCTTTGGGAAGGAATGTCCCCCTACTGCTGCTGGATCAGATATTCTGCACCTCCATCAAAACCAAAGCTATTTCTGAAAAAGATGCCCTCCTGAATCTGCATCACCTGCCACACTGACCAATCCCTGAATATTTTCTATTTGTAAGGAATAGAGTTAGGATGCAAATATTTCCACCTTTTAATCAGGGTGCCTTTGGCAATGCATCCAGACCAATGAGTAGAGCTCTTCCTCTATTTTCAATTTCTGCTGGCTATACCCATTTCCCCTTGTTAGACACCAGACTTTCCCAGGAGCCATGATTCCCTTGGCATTCTTTCAGGCTTGTTCCTTTAATATGTGACCAACATCATCTCTGAGTGTAAGAGTCCAAAAGGCTCCACAGGTCACAAGGGAGCGACCTCACTGGTATACTTCAACTTCCTAAGCTCTAGAAGGTGCAAATGTACCTGGTCAGGCCCTACTGTGGTCATCAGTTTAAGGTTTTCATAGGGTAAAAGATATGGTCCAGTGATGTCGAGCTTGCTTACAATGGTAGACTCTGGTTTCCATCTCCAGCTTTGTAAAATAAATAAATAAATAAATAAATAAATAAATAAATAAATAAATAGATAACAAGATGGCTGAGGAAGTGTGTTTCCTAATTTTGTGATAACTTGACACAAGCTGGAATCATCTAGGAAAGGAAGAAACAATGAGAAAAGTGGGGGGCATTTTAAAATTAATTGTTAATATGGGAGGGTTCAGCCCACTGTGGGTAGTGTCACCCATAAAATGGGGGTCCTGGGTTCTATAAGAAAGCAAACTGAACAAGCCATCAGGAGCAAGCCAGGAAGCAGCACCCCTCCATGGCTTCAATTCCTGCCTCCAGGTTCCTGCTGTGATTTCCTATCTTAGCTTTCCTCAATGATAGATTCATAATTTTTAAGCCAAAAAACAAAACAAAACCAAACAAACAAAAAATCTGTTCCTCTTCAGGTTGCCTTTGATATTTTCTCATTGTATTAGAAACTTAACTATAACAGAGGATAAAGGCACTTGCTGGTTAGGTCTTGATGGCATGAATTTGATCCTCAGGACTGACAGTGCAAGCAGATAACTAGCTCCTGAAGACAGTTCTCTGACCTCCATGCATATACTATGATATGTGTTGGATCCGCTGGAGCTGCAGTTATCCTATGCAAGTGCTGAGAATTAAACCTGGATCCTCGGCAAGAGAAGCAAGGGCCCTGAACCACTGAGCTCTATCACCTGAATTCTCTTTCTCTTCCTGGATTTTTGGACTTACAAGGTGTCGTTGGCTCTTTTTCCTCTCTCTTCTGTGAAAAGTCTGCTCACACCTTTGTACAGGGGTTTGCTTAGTGACGTCATTTCCCTGGAAGAGTTTTTATATAGTCTGACTGTCACATTTTGCCAGCTCACATGGCGGCATTTTCCTCAGGTCCATGGTTGTCTGTTATTATCTATGATGCTTCTTATTTTGTAGAAATTCAAAGCTTTTTGCTGTTGGAAGAATCAATCTTTCTTTTTTGTGGCAGGCTTCCTGGGTCTTTTTGACATGTCTTTAGCTAATTCGGGTCATAAAGACAGAATCTCTTATTTTCTTCTGAGTATTTTAACATTTTACTTTTAAACCTGGCCATCCATCCACTTGAGACTTGGCTTTGTATTGATAGAAGATGAAGCTGGATTTTATATTTCTTTTCCATGTGCAAACCTAGTGGCCCTGACAGGATCAGTAATATTGTGGCCATTCCTTTTCTTCTGCCCAGTGTCCCTTCACAAGGCACTGTACACCTTGAAAAGTCTCATGGATCTGTGTCATGGGGAGGAATGGCTATTTTGCACACCAGTGCCTTTGTGGCCTCCAGGGGGTACGGTGTTCTTCTTGCCCATCTTTTGAGTCTGCATGGAGCGCTCAGAGCTGTTTCCCTTTACAAAGAGCTTTCTCTATTGACTTTGCCAGTGGGCACCAGAGTCTTGACCTGGGCATTGACCATGTATCCATCTTTGTTGTTTGCCCACTGACTCTTGAGATTTTTCAGTCAAATATTTATAGCCATGAACCAACCATGCTCTGTCTCTTTTCCTCTTTCCCTTCCTAAGGGCAGGCCAAGGCTGAGGCTGAATTTCAAAGCTCCTGATACCCAAGGTTATCAGACTGACTCAGTTCCAAAGACTGCCTAGTACTATGCCACAACTCCCCTGCCCACACCATTCTCTTGCTTTCTTCTGTTGCAAGAGGTGAATCCACACTGCCCCTTCATCACTCCGCGCTGCTTTATCTTGAGTTCACCACTGTAAAGGACACTCAGGGGCCAAACTGTCCAGAGACCTTTGGTAGGAGTGATCCATCACTTGTTGCTGAACCTGCTGGGACAGGGCTGTATTCCCAGGCTAGTTACCAAGTATCCTGTAGTCCAGGTGGCTGAGATACAAGGGAGAAAGATCTGTCCAAGCCACATGAACTACAAAGGACAAAAAAAATCACACCATAGAGAGAAGCCAAGGGTGTGGTGGTTTGTCCACATGACAACTAATGTTTATAATTCTTATAAAGAAATCATCCACACTTGGAGGTGCGGAGCAGTTATAATAAACTCTACATATAAGACTGTGGCTAGCTTATCATAGTCACCAAGGAATAAACCCATGGGAGACAGGAAAACAGGGGTCCAACCAGGTGACACAAGCCATTGGAGGTATTCTAGATGGGCTCATACAAGATGGCATGTATGCCCACATGTACATGGCCTGCCGCCTGCAGCTCCTCCAAAACATGATTTTAGCATTGAAAGTGTTACCTGAACAGTGACACTTTGCAAACTCCATAGGCCTTTACATTGGCAAACAGGACTATGGATGCTTCTAAAAAAAATTCCCAATAATATCTGGGATATTTTTATTTTCTGCAGTCTAGCTGCTAGGGTAGATTCAGTTAAGGGACAGCTGTATGCTGTGTTCTGTACATGCCTGCCTAGTCTCAGAATGGACCATGTTGCCCATGTTTCTGGGGCTTAATAGCCCAGCACCAGCCATCATGATAAATCTTGACATTGGTTACTGAAACAGTGGTAGAGAGGTAAAGTAGGAGGGCAGGTTATCTCCCTTTTCTAACTCTGAGCCTCACATCTGTCACCTGGATGATGAGTTGTCTATCTCAGCTCATTTTCAGGGATATAAGCTAAAATTTGAGCAAAGGGATATGAACCATATCTACCTTTGTGGCTCCCTGGAACATGAGGTGGGCTGTAGAGAGCTGCCTGCAGCTGTGCCTTAAAGATGGCACTGGCTTCCACTCTCCACCTTGCACATGGTGAGTGCTCTCAATGACAAACTATCCCATAATTGGCTAGGCTGAGGATCTAGCTTGCTTCTGCATACTTGGACCTATAGGTGGTGCCCATGTGGCATACTGGGGTTGGCTGCCCAGATGCTATTTAGACTGCAGGCGGGTTTTCCCTGGGGGGAGAAGATGTAGTACGTCAGTCAGTCCCCGTCATAAGTAAGTCAGAAGTCAGAAATCAAGGTTCCTGAATAAACTGCTGGAAGAAGAGCCTGGTGTAGCGTCTTCCTTGCGGGACGAGGTGGTCACGACAGTGGGCTACCCTGTGATCCTATGTGTACCCCCAGCATGGGATGGAGCAGACCAAGATCATAGATCATGTGGGGTAAGAGGAATAATGAGTCAGGACACAGGAAAGCCTAGAGTGGAGGTGAGGCTTGCACTGGCTGTCACCATCTATACCCCTGCAGAGAGGAAGCCCTGAGAGAAGGCCTTGCTGCGGGCTGAGCACCAGCTCTTTCTTCTGCTGATGCCAAGTGAGGAGCAAGGGTCTTCACTCCCGCAACTATGGCTGCAGACCTACAAGCAACACACAGTGATATGACCCCCACATGGAGCCACCCCGTCAGGACCCTCCAGGCTGTTGCTGTCTTCCTCTGCTGTCCTCAGATGTAAGCAGATGCACGAGTATGGCATGTATGTGTTTGTATTTCTGTGGGGCGGGGGGCGGTCCTGGCTACCAGGGCTTCTCAACACTTCCCCAAACCAGCCTTGGTTAAGAACTTTCTGGAGAGGCCTGAAACAGAGCGAGCTGGAAACAGAGATGTCCCTCTGACAATCCTTTTGTTGGCTTCCCATCTTCCCTAGATGCTGTGTTTTACCCTACCACGTCAAGTCTCCAGCCTCCCTCCCAGCAGGCCTTGCTTCTAACTCTCAGAGCTGTGTACTTTTTTCCAATTGTCTTAATTATTTTGCTAATTAGAAAAAACCTCTTTTTGTTCAATTGGCATTTAGGAGGCTCCCTGGAGAGCTGGCAAGTGTACTCAGAACTTGCAGTGGCTGAGGCTTCAGCTCCGCATAGCAACACCCAGAGGCGGCGGGCATAGACTAAAGCCCCACTGGAGTTCAGCCAACAGGCTCTTCCTTCCCCATAGCGCCCTGAATTGCTTTCTTCTTTCCTTTTTAATGTGAAAGGAGGAAAACTGTACCCAAGCTTTGGTCACATGTACTTTCTTCTCTGCTCACAAAAAGACAGAGGGAACTTGACAGGGTCAGCCCCTCTCTTTTCTAATCCAAGAAAACTGACCTTCTGAGGAGAATAAAACTTGAATTTACCAAAGACAGTCTGGCAGCATGTAACCACTCTGGGGTGAGGTGACCATATTACTGAACCCTTCTGGTTAGGTTTCATCTTGTAAAAATGGCCTGCCTCTGACTAATTAGATCAAGACAAAACAAGCTATTTTACAATTTCTATTAAAATCTGGTTCTGGCAATTAGACTGAACACAGGTTTATCAGACATAACCATACTGTGATGTACCTGCCTCCAGATGCCATGGATGAAATGTATGGTGGTCTGAATAGGTATAGCCCCTTATAAACACCTTTGTTTGAATGTTTGACCGATAGAAAGTGATACTTGTTGAAGTAAGTGTCTTGTTGGAAGTAGTGTGTCACTGTGAGGGTGAGCTTTGAAGGTCTTATATGCTCAAGTGACACCCAATGTGATATACAGTTTTCTCGGCTTCCAGTGACTCAAAATGTAGAACTCTCATGCTGTGAGAATATGTTCTAGTACATTGTTTCTATTTGTCCCTCCTACTGGTTTAATAAAATGCTGATTGGCCAGAGGCAGACAGAAAGTGTGGGTGGGGCTATCAGACTAAGAAAACTCTGGGAACAGGAAGAGCAGAGAGGAGAGATGCCAGGAGACACAGAGGAAGAAAGACAACCATGCTGCTCTGAGAAAAGGTACCAAGCCACATGGCTAAACACGTTAATGGAAATAAGCTGAGTTAAGATGAAAGAGCTAGTTAGCAATATATCTGAGCTATAGGTCAATCAGCATACAATTAACATAAGACTTTGTGTGATTATTTGGGGCTAAGTGGAACAGAGAGAGCTGAGAGCGGGTCTAAACCTCTGGGATAGGCCCAGAAGTTTGGGCTAGAAACTCAGCTTCTCTAGCACCATGTCTGCTTCCATGCTGTCATGCTTCTCACCATGCCAATGGTGGACTGAACATCTGAAACTGTAAGCCGGCACCAATTAAATGTTTTTACTTATGAAAGTTGCTGTAGTGGTCATGGTGTCTCTTCACAGCAATAGCAATCCTAAATGAGATGTTTTAATAGGAAAGCTGTGAGAAGTTGAACTTGGGGCAGCTTAGCCACTAGAAAACTTAATAGGAGACATGGCCAGAGAAAGGTCTGGAACCTCAGTTGTGTGCCTACCCTAATGGCCTGAAGGGAGCTCCCATAGGATAGGAGAAAAATGACCTCATGTCAACTTGGTCAGATTCTACATTTACCAGGAAGTGGAAAGTAATGGTCTAGGTAGAGTAAAGAGAGGAGTGTCCAGAATGAAGTGTGTTGCTGGAGGCATTGGTGGAGAGGGATGGGAGGATGAGGTTGGGGGGCTGTCTTCCAGAGGGCAACTTTAGCAGCTTACCCAAAGCCTCGGTTTTTCTGAATGCTTTGAGGGCACAGATGTAGAACTTAAAAATGGAGGCCTGAGGCCACAGAAGACTAGCCTTGCAGTCACAGGAGCCTTACAAAGATTATAGGGAACTTATTGTTCTTCTCCAGGTACACAGCAAGGCAGCAAGCATCTAGCAGTTTCTGTTTAGCTTGGAGCTTTTGCGTGGCTCCAGCTTCCTGCTCTGCTCACCCAAGTGGTTCACACATGGTGTGTAAAAACTCACCTGCCTGAGTGGCTCCTGGCCCTCACTTAGCCACTGACCAACTGTATGATATTTGTTCTAGGTTCAAAGTGTGCCTACGCCCAATCGTGTTCATCATCAATGTCTTTTCAATGCTGGGCTCTGTGCAGTCTGGAAGCACTGGTAGAGTGGGTGCTTCCTTACCTAAGGAGGCTAGGAGTGGACACTGCATAGTCTTGAGGCCTGGTGTCCTTCTGGAACTTTGCATGCAGACTAAGATCTTGCTGATTGAACTCTGTGGCAATAGGTTATATCACCTATAATATATGGTGGGACTGAAAAGGCATTTCTAGAAAGAGCAGGACTCTGGTAAACATCATCAAGAAGGTCCAGGTCTGACTGTATGAACTAGGAGGTAGGGTCCCATGATAGGAAGACCTGGTCTCTAGCAGAACCAAACAGGGTGGGGCAGTCAAAGGAAGATGTTAAATCCTTTCTGGGCTTGAAATTATATCCCAAGTCTGCATTTTAGGAACATTGTCTGAGTTCCCAGCAGGCCTCAGAGTCAGGGAGAATGTTGAAGGCCAAACAACAGAAGTGATCACACATAGCTGGCCCATACCAGCCCGGCAGTCCTCACAACCAGGGGCACACTGTGCTGCTGATAATGGTATATAGGAGGAGGAACAAGGTCAGTAACTTCACGTGAAGTCTTTGTAGTCGTGAGTTTTCTAATCTGGCTGACTCACAAATAATCTCTGCAGAGATTCTGATGTTGGCCACTAACTGGACATCCTTATCTCAGTGTGTGTCCCAACCCAAGCCTTGCTTGTCCTGGTGCCCCTGAAGGCCTTGAGCACCCACTGCGCTGGCCATCTGGGTACCCAAATCAGTGTCCCTATCCAAGAGCAACTCACTGGTGACCCTGAAAACCATGTATAGCCTTTAGTTTTCTTGGTCAGGTGACATGACATGTCCAATGTTAGAGATACCTAAGGAAGAAAGAGTCCATGTGGAATTAACTAAGAAAAGCTTCATTTTTCTCTCCAGGGTATTTCAATAGAAAATTTGATGTATATAGACCAGTGTTGGCAACAACTCCCCAGGTCTCACAGGTCAATGTGCACACAGCAATGGGGCCTCTGGGAGCTGAGCAGAGGTTGCAGGGACTTCAAAGACCACATGTTGAGGGAGCTCTTGTGTTCCTATTCTGAAGCACAGCCAGCCTACCAAGTGTCCTATTACCCTCTCCTCCAGACATCCTGACTTCCCTGAGAAGCCTAGCAGGGACTGGTTGAATTGGACACTGAAGGCAAGCAGATACAGTCCTCTGTATTAGCCGTTGTCCATATGGGTACAATGGGACCTGGACATGGCCTCAGGACATTAGAGAGAAGAGGAAGGACCAAGTGCCTGTATCTCTTACATCATGGCCCCTATACTACTCAGCCACACAAGGAATGTAAGTAAATATATCAATACACATATCTGGGCAATAAGAGGCAGGATACTCACACATAGGGGCCAAGGAATAGAGTTTTGTAGTATATTTTAATGGTTTTCAACCTTCCTAATGCTGCAACCCTTTAATATAATTCCTCATGTTGATGTGACCCCCAACCATAAAATTGTTTTTTGGCTAGGCAGTGGTGGTACATGCCTTTAACCCCAGCACTCTGGAGGCAGAGACAAGCTGATCTCTGTGAGTTCAAGGCCAGCCTGGACTACAGAGTGAGTTCCAGGACTGCGTCACAGAGAAATCTTATCTTGAAAAACAAAAGATCGTTTTTGTTGCTACTATATAACTATAATTTTGCTACTGTTATGAATCATAATGTAAATATTCTTGCTTTCTGATGGTCTTAGGTGACCCCTATGAAAGGGTCCTTCAACCTCCCCAAGGGTTTCATGACCCACAGGTTGAAAATCACTGCTCTAGGCAGTTAGCCAGGCTAAGGACAAAAGGTAAGTGTCCTGCTCTCCTGGCACCAGTGTGTCACATGGTGGGGAACATAAAGGTGATTAGATGAAAGGTCAGACCTGCAGGAAGCCCTCTGCCTGGCTGTTTCCCCATCTCTGTCAATATGAAGCTGCTTTAAGAAGCTTGGCCACAGAGCTGCTGGTATATGAAGCAATTGTCTCTGAGCTCTGTGGTGACTGAGCTCCACTCCCAATAATCCTTTACCTTCACCAGTGGTCAAAGTTCCCCACTGTCTCGGAACAGAACGGGGGGGGGGGAGGGGGCTCTCATTCTAGTACTCACTGTGGAAGAGATCCCATGGTGGTCTACTTCCCAGCAAGAGAGTCTCTCTTTCCCCATCCAGTCTCACACACACCGCTAAATGAACCAGGATCCCACTGTTCCCAGCCACACTTGTTGAGGCTTCAGGAGGGAGAAAAAAAAGAAGAAGTCATGGACTCCTGAGACAAACACCTAAATCTTGTATCTGTTCACAAGGCATCACTGTGAACGTGACATTAAGGTTCTCTGGCACCTCAGAGCACCAACTTTCAACAGGCTTCCTTACCTGTCCTCTGAGGTCCTCAACTGCCATCCTCCAGGCAGGGTCTTAGTGTGAACTTTTCATATTCTCCTAAAAGGAAACATTTACCTTCCTCTCCCCTAGACTTCATCCTTTGGCCCCAAACAGACAGTACTTAGATGCCCTACACCAGATGTTTTTGTGATGGAGCCCATGGCAGACCCTAACCACTGAAGAGGCCTTGGAAGGCTGTCCACTGGTGTCTGAGCTCCTTGGGCTAGGGCAGGGCAGAACAATAGAGAAGGGCAGCAGGACCAGCATGGAGCTGTGCGCTTTCATCTCCACCACAGAAAATAGAGGCATAGTGGAACATTTGACTTTCTAAGCTTTAGTTTCACACCCACAAAGTGGGAAGGCTACTGGTCCCCTGTGACATTCTTTCCTCCTATGCTATTCATGTCTGAGGAAAGTTTTGTGTGGATCCAACAAGGACTCCTCACCTCTGACCTCTGCTGAGTTCACCCCATTCAATGTCCAGGGCCTCCAGTAATCCTTAGTGCCCGAGAACCACTGGCCAACTGCTTTAGTATTACAAAGTTCAGCTCCCTAGGGGCCGCCTCTCAAGACCTCTTCAGCTGGTAGGGTCTGTCTTGCATTCCATCACAAAGACTTATAGCCTAAAGATGGAGCGACTACCTATTTGGGGTCTAACGAAGATGCTCACATTTTGCAGTCAATATTGGGATCATATGTAGACAGGCAGACATCTTTCAAAAGCATTATCACTTTTAACATTTTCCATTTCTGAGTCATCCCTAACAACCCTCATTTCCATGTAGAGTCTTTCCAGAGACCCAGGTTTTTGTTGTTTTGTTTTTGTGTGTGTTTGTTTTGTTTTTACCTCAAATGCTTCAGCTTCAGGCTCTCACAGTGAGGCTGAGGGAGATCCTGGAACAGAGCCTGGCTATGTGGAGAGGAACCCCAGGCTTACTTCTCCACAGGAACCTGGCCTGTTTCCTGAGGGTCATCTTTATTCAACATCTAAGTGATGAGTTCTTCACTGTCCTAGGTGATGTGGTTAGTTCTAGTAACTGTGAAAAATGCCCTTCCTGCAAATGCATTCTAGCTGCTCTGAGGTAAGGGTGGAGCTCAAAGGAGCCATCTCTCAGGTCCATTAGCTGCTCCCATCCTACACTGTCTTCCTGGGCTGACCATCTTCCACTTGTTTCCCAACATGCCAAGTATTCCTAAGAAGGCAGAGAGATGACCAAGTTTTAGCCATATAATTCTGCTGCATCCATCAGGGCTAGGACACAGCTCTCCCTTCCACAGTGCCACATTTGTACATGTATATGTGGAGGCTCAACCTAGCTAGGGGACACTCAAATGATGTCCTTCAGGGGCCACCCACTTGGATTATGAAACAAGGCTTCTTCATTGCCTGGGAGCTGACTAAGTGGTGTGTAACCACCAAGCCCAGAGAGCTGCCTGTCTCTGTCTCCTCAGGTGTGGGATTACAGGCACACAGCTCCACATCTTTAAATGGATTCTGAGGTGAGGACTCCAGTCCTTGTGCTAGTGAGCTAAGCTCACTGAGCCATATCCTCGCCATGTTGCATTTCTGCACTGCTTTGTTCTTGCTACACTTTACTAGCGCCTTCTTCACACAAGATGTGACTCTGGTGACAACGAAAATGTCCCATGTGGTGTTCCTTGAGAGACCTGTAAACTGATATGCTCTCAGAAGAAATAACTAGACCAGGTCTTAAGCCCATTTTCTAATTCAATTATTTCTTATGATGAATTTTGAGAGCTCGCTCCACATTTGGGCAGAGTCCTGGTTTGGAAACATTCTTCCATCTTTCCCTGCTCCTCCCATAACCTTTTTCAAAGGAAATGTTTTAGATTCTGATAAGGTTCAATTTTCCCATTTCAGATAAGTCATTTTTATGTCAAGTTTAAGAACTGTGTGCAGAACATGGATTCTGCAGATTTTCTTTCTCTTTGTCCTAAAAGAGTTATACATTTTAATTTAAGTCTGTGACATGCTTTCATTAACTTCTGTAAGGTTTGAATTTTAGGTGGAAGTTCATTATTTTGGTCTATGGATATCTATTCACTCCCCAAACCTTCCGAACTATGAACATACAGTATCTTTCTATTTATGTTGGTATTCTGTGAATATTTTTGCTCATATTTAAAGTTTTTCAAATCAATCTTAGTGATATACAGCTGTCATCCATGGGCTGGGACAGAAGATAATATGTTCAAGGTTATCCTGGGCTACATAGTATATGTCCTGTCTCAAAAAATAACTTAAGACTGAGGAGATTGTTCAGGTTGCCATGTAGCAGTGAGGGCCAGAGGTTAGATCTCCGGAACCCATGAAAATGCCAGGTGGGGATAATGGCTGCCTGTAATTTTGGCAAGCTGGGTAAGAAGACTAGTCATGTTGTTGAGCTCTAGGTTTTATGGAGAGACCCTGCCTTATTGAATAAGGTGGAAGAGCCATTGAGGATGATTCCTGACATCAAATCAGGGTTTCACATGCACACTCACACAATCACACAAGTGAACACACATCCACATACATGTGCCCATAGACCACATACAAGCATGAATACACAATGCAAACCAGACACACACAGAGAGAATGGAAAATAATGTAAAAACCAAAATAATGCAAAAAACAAAAAAGAAAAAAATCCAAGTCTTTTCCAGCATACATTCCCTGTGCCTACTAGCTCTTTGGAGGATGTGTGAGGAACAACGTGTCTCAGTTTTATTGTGATTTCTGTTAGCATGTAAGTTTGTAAATCACTTTGTGTCCCCACCTTTTATCTTGTGGCTTTGCTGATTCTATTAGCTCTACAACATCTTTGTGGATGTCTTGAGATAATAGCGCCATTATCTTCAAACAGACATTATTTCAATTGATGCTTTCCATCCACCTTCATTTCCCTCACCCAGTGTCAGTGGCTAGGTCAAGTGCTATTGTGGAATGCAGGTTGTGAGAGTGAACATCTTGCCCTGCTCTCTGAGGAGTAATCATTTAGCATTTTACCACTAAATGTGATACAAGCTGTAGTGTTTTTATTAAGAGCCATTTCCTCTGTTTCCAACTTCTGAGTTTCTCTCATGAAAAAGCATTGCATCAGTCAAAAGCACTTTGATCATTCAATCTATGTAAGCATATGGTTTTTTATTCTTCAGTAGATCACACGGATTGATCCCAGATGTTGCACATCTGGAGTAAACTCCCATCATCATACAGCATTGCTTAATGCATCTTAAAATTCAGTCTTCTATTGTTTTGTTGCATGGCTGTGTCAGGTTCGTGAATGGTTTTGATCTCTCATTATTTTCTATGGTACCCTCCTTGAAAACTGATGTCAAGTGAACACTGATTTAGTGAGGAGCTGGGAGATGTTCTTTCCTCTTCTGTTTCCTGGAAGATAGTGTGTGAAGTCATTATTCCTTCTTTAAATTATCAGAATTATTCAGGAAAAAAAAAGTCTAATCTTGAAAATTTTGTTTTAGGAGATCTACTTATCTTTCCAATTTTAGTTCCAGTAAGGTTGATGATTTTATCTCTGTTGAAATCTGATACTGTTTTAAGGCAGTAGGCTTGTGAGTCACGGGATGTATTAGAGTGAGTTGCTTGTTGTCTTCCCTTGTACTTTTTACATAGGATCTGTAGTGATAGCTCCTCGAACATACGCGATGTTGGCTATCTTGTTTCTTTATTCTTCATTTTTATCTGTCCAGATATGAAATACTCAATTTTATGCATTTTCTGTTAAAAAAACCCAGCATTTTGTTCCCTTGCTCTGCTTTATATTTCTTTATTTCTTCCCTTTCACTATTCCATTGCACATGTGTAAATGTTATTTGATCATATTATCTCTTATCTCCTCCCCTCTCTCATTTCCTATCTTATTCCACTTCTTTTATATTTTTTCATTCATTTTTCTTTTTCTTCTCTTTTTTGCTTTGAACATTTTTTGTTTTGAGACAGAGTCTCCCTCTGTAATCAAAGCTGTCCCAGACTGCTCTATGTAGGCTAGGATGGCCTCAAACTTAAGACAATCTTCCTTGCTTAGCCTCCCAAGTGCTAGCATTACAAGTGTGCACCATACCCCTTTTATCATTTTCCTGTGTATTTATTTTACTCTTTTTTTTTTCTTTTAGGTAGCAATTCAGGTCATTGATTTGAGAGCCTTTATTGTTTCCTGAGAGTGTAATTAAATTAGATTTACACATTTCAAAACCTAAAATTGTGTAAAACAAGTTCTCTTTTTGTCACTGATTGAATTATACCCTACACATTTTGATACTTAATAAATTTTCTTTGATTTATAGTTTGATTCCTTTGTGGTAGAAAACATTTGCTGAGGCTTGTTTTGCATTGTATGAGACTCATATTGGTGAATATTCTGAGGCTTCCATGTGGCATTCTGGATATGTCCACTAGAAGGTGTTTCTTGAGCATGTTCCTTTAATCTAGATCTTTCTTAATATTTGTCTTAGAGACCATGTCATAATTGCCATTCATCTGAGTTCATTTCTGTTGCAATGACAAAGCACTCTGACCAAAGGCAACTTATAAGAAAAAGGAATTTATTCAGCTTATAATTTCAGGTCACATCCATCACTGAAGTAAGTAAAAGCATATCCTCAAGGCGGGAAATTAAATGCAGGCTTACTTGATATTCTACACAGCATTACTTCCAACAAAGGAACTCATTCCAGAGCCAAGCACAGCAGAGGCTATAGAAGAGCATTGTTTTCTGGCATCTGAGCAGACTCATTCTCAGCAAGGCTTTCTTATACAACCCAGGTCCACCTGCCTAGAGAATGGTGTCACTCACAGTCGGTTTATTCTTCCTGCACCAATTAATATTCAAGATAATCATCTACAGGCCAACTTTGTCTAGACAAGTCTTCTCCTGATAGTCTTTCCCAGAAAAGTCTAGGTTGTTTCAAGCTGATAAAAGTAACTAAGACACAACATATAATAGTGACTCCATGGCTCTCATTTCATCCCTGTTAATTGTAAGTGGTGGCATTATTGTTTGGTTGTGCACATACTTATGATCCTCATGCTTCCTGGTGAGCTCTTATTTCTAGTATTATGCAAATGTATTGTGTCTAGCAAACTTTTGATTTTGAATTTTACTGTATTAGATATCAACACAATGAATGCCTTTAATTTTTATCTATATCTATCTAGTACATTTTTTTACATCCTCTCAATTCCTTCTTGTCTGTACTGCTGATATAAAATGACTTTCTTACTGGTGGAATGTGGGTAAGGGTGTGAAGTTGCCTCTGTATGTGAATGTGTGTGTGTGTGTGTGTGTGTGTGTGTGTGTGTGTGTGTGTGTGTTTAGAGGTATATTCATTCTTTAGACCTCAGGGTATTTTTATGGGTTGTACACTTAAACCAACTATATTTAAGGCAATCTTCGATAGATTGGTAGTTGTCTGTCATCTTCTTTTTTAAAAGTCTGATTTATCTGTTTCTTGGTATCTTTGTGTTAAATGATTATCTTTTAGGAATCTGTTGTCATGGTCACAGCAATGTTAGTGTGTGTTCTTGTGTAGTTTGGAGTAGTCATTTGGGATACTTCTCAATATACACATATAACTCTACCCAGTCCATGATAACAGCATTGTTTCAAATACAGTGGAGTCTTCATTCCCCATTTGCATTCTTTTATTTTTCTTCTTTTTAAATGTGTTTTGGGAACAAAAGAGTATTATTTTTAAAAAAATTATAACATATGATTTCTGTTGCATAAGCCTGCCTGTCATCTCAGCCATTTGGAAGGCAGAGTCAGGAGATTGAGAAACTCAAGTCTTGCCTGACTTAATGAGACCAATAAAAGGTGTGGCTCAGGGTGTAGCTCAGTAGTAAAGGTCTTGCCTGGCATAAGGCCCTGGGTTCAATCTTCCACACTAAAAGGAACCAATGAAGTTTGAGCTTCTGCTTCTCCTCAGCCCTTTTCCTCACTCTGTCCTGACAATTCAGAACTCTTCTGACTGTGACTTCCATTCACTAGAAGACATTTCTTTGCCATCCTTTGAAAGGAGATTCAGGGGACAGATTCTATCTAAGAACATTTTCATTTCCCCTTTACTCTTTAAGGAACCTGTTTCCAGACTTAGAACTAGTGGGTCAGCATCCTTCCAACAATGAACACACTCACACCACTCATTCCTGTTCCTTTTGTTTCAAGTAGGTGATCTCCCATGACTCCATATGGCTCTGGTTAGCTTTATTTTTTTCAGGTTATTGTCAATCATGGTTAAGGTGTGTCTCCTGGGTTCTTTTTTAATCCTGTCTTTCATGCAGTTTTCTTTTATCCACATCTTTTGACAACTTGGAGTCCTTAATTCATATACCTTTTAATATTCTGCGAGAATCTAAACTTTCAACCCTTTTCTGATCCCACAGATGACAGCAAATCTGTATGTCTTCCCTCAGGCTGTTTGCCCTAACTTAGAGGTTTCTCTCTGTGTGTTTTGGAGTGCAGTGGCTTGACCTTTTTGAACTATGACTTCTAGCACTGACACACAGGGCAGGCGCTCAAGACTATGTATTTTTAGTCCTGTATTTTCCCCTTGGCTCCTTTTGGTGACTTCTATTTATCTGTTGAGATGTTTTATGATGTCGCTGACTTTGAGAACACTTTAGGGGCTGGGATGTTATCAGGCAGCAGAGAAGGTGTTGAGCATGTGTGAGGTACAAAGTTCTATCTGCAACACCAGAGAAGAGTGAGACAGAGGAAGTGGAAAGAGTTAAAAAGAGTCACTCTACCACGATAGTCTCAGCTACTTAGAGGCTGCAAATGAGCGTTGCTGGAAAGAACCATACTTTATATGGAAATTTCTACATGGTAATTAACTGGTGGCAACATCAGTGATTGTGGAGATGTTGGTATGTTGCATCCAAAACCTAATAACAATTTATCTTGGGCTATCTTACCCCCTTAGTAGCCATACTTTACCCACCCCTTTGTCTGCTCCAGTAGCCTAAGACTAACAGATAAAAATAATTCCTAATGCATTAACTGACCATTGATTTCTACTGACCAAAAGGCTGAGTATAATCAGACGGCATCTGTGGTCAACAGTAGAGGTTCCCCCATTTTGCTGTAACCTATCCACCCAATGTTTCCATCAATGCATTTAAAAAGTGCCTGCATTGATGACTTTCTTCATTTTGTTACTATAAAAACATCATAAAACTATTACATTTGGAACATAGAATTTGGAGTAACCTAAATCTGTTCCTATGCCATTGGTCACTCATATGAAACTCCTGAATAATCTGTCTCTTATCCCCTTTGATGTAAGGCTTGTGTTTCTATGTTGATAAGGGTAAGGCAGAAGGACCACAAGTTCAAGGCTGGCCTGGAACAAATAGAGTGTTCACAGTCAGCCTGCACAACTAATGAGACTGTGTTTTGACACAGTATTTTAAATGGGCTGAGGGTGCATTACAGAGGCTGTAAGATTGCCTCTAGTGCACAAAAGAGCCCCCAGGACTGAGAATAAGAAATATTTATACATGACTGCTAATGCTCTCTTACACTCTAAGTTCATGCTAAAGAATTCTGGTGCCTGCTTAAAGAGACAGTCCTCTCTCATCCTAGTGACAACCATCTTTGTCCTTAGTTGGATTGTATAGATAATTTTGAGCTGCAGGTTGCGGAATCTGCCTGTAAGATGGGAAACTCTAACTCCAAGTTAAATTCTTTATCAGGTCTCTCTTCCTCCACCCAGGTATCCAGTGTGCATATCCAAGCTGATGATCATGGACCGTGATTTCTATGCCACTTAAATTTCAGGCATTACCATGCTGTTTCAGCTATATCTGGTTCTGAAAGGTGAACAGTTATCTCTCTGATCTTTCTTAGAGAGAAAGAGAATTTGTCAGGCTAAGGGGAGAGTCATGGTGTGATGACATCAGTACCCAGTGCCTTAGCATTGTGCATCAGGGATCAGAATACAAAGATATAAAGAGCTCCGCAGACTTGGCCTGGCAAGAGGTGGGTCTCCTTAATGTATTCTTCAACACAAAAGAGAGCCTAGGAACCTGTGATGGAGGGCCTCATCTTATCCAAAGCACTGACCTTTAGTCCCTTCCTGGTAGGGTAGACCTATCTAGTATTGTCAGAGTGGCTTCTGGTCCAGTGGTTTGGCTGCCTAGTGGCTGACAAGACATCAGTAGTTTTCAGAACACATATCCATTCTCTATTTTGGGGGCACCAGGTTCCTGCTCAGGTTGGGTTCTCCCAGTTCTGGACTCTTATACTGGCTGGATTTTGTCAGCATGACACACGCTAAGGTCACTTGGGCAGAGGGTCCCTTGATCGATCCCTTAATTGAGAAAATACTTCTATCAGATTGGCCTGTAGGTATGCCTGTGGGGGCATTCCCATGATTAATGATTAATATGGGAGAGTCAAGCTCACTGTGGTCAGTATCACCCTGAGAAGGCAGTCCTGGATGGCATAAAAATGGAGGTTGACTATGATACAGAGAATCAAGTCAGTAAGCAGTATTTTTTCATGGTGTCTGCCTCAGTTCCTGCTTCTGGGTCCCTGCCCTGGTGTAGTTACTTCCTTCAGTAATGGAGTATGGCCTGAGAGTTGTAAGAGGAAATAACACACACACACACACACACACACACACACACACACACACACACACACTGACATGATGCTTCTGGCCATGGTACTTATCACAGTTCTAAAAGGCAAACTGAAACAATTCTGAAGGAGCCCACCTCTTTCTGACTTTTCCCAAGAGTTTCCATTGCTTAGCAAAATGAAGTCTGGAGAAACAGGGTTGCTCTATCCACTCTGAGAGAGAAAAACTGCCCAGTGTTTTTTTTTTCCCTTGATGGAAGAGATGCAATCCATGTACTCAGAGGCTCACTATATGGATGCACAGAGTCCAGTAATGTTTAGTATAATCATGAGCACTGCAAGCACCATCAATCAACATCAATGGTCCTAGATGTTCATCACTCCAGAGAAAACAATGCCAACACTTCCTGGATGCCACTCCCTGCACAGCCCAAGCATGGACAGCCAAGAAAAAGTAGACATGGTGCAGGCCCATTACCATTGAGTTTTAGGATAGGGGATTTGACAAGTCACTATCCAATACAGCATAATTTTGTAAGAATAGCAAATGAAATAAAAGAAAACACAGACCTCCAAAACAATAAACAGTGCATGCCAGGATGGGAGTTTATGATGCAGTTCTATAGCCAGGATAGCTGCCGTTAGGAGGAGGTACCACCTTGGGGTGGATGGCCAAAGGTGAGGGTTTCCCTAAAGCTTGCACCTGGATCTCCTTCACCTCTCATCCAACCCTGTAGGAGACCTGGTGCCCGTGGTGGGACCTCTTCACCCTGTTGAGTTGTCTTCAGAATGAACACTGGATTTATTCCTATTCTGTTGTTGTGATAAAACACCACAATTAGAACAACTTACAGAAGAGTTTATTGGGACTTAAAGGTCCAGAGATATCAGAATCTGTCTTCCAAAGGAAGCCTGACAGCAAGAGGTAGGTCCACTGGCAGGAGCAGGAAGCTAAGAGCCCACATCTTCAAATAAGAGGCAGAGAGGTGAACTGGAAACGGGATGAGACTATAGCATCTCAAAGTCTGCCATCCCATTACTTACTTCCCCCAGTAAGTTCCTGCAAACAGTGCCAACAAATGGGAACAGAGAGCTCAAGTGCCTGAGCCCACGGGAAACGTTTCTCATTCAAACCACCACAGACATTAAGCATTTGATGCAGTGTTATTTGTATTTACGGCCTAATAACAGTGAGGGGGGAAATGGTAACAAGTGTAGCATCCTTTAATGGAAAAGAGATCTTTCACTCCTGTGAATGAGAACCCAGTGGAAGGTGGGGAGCTTCTCTCTTAAGAAGGATGACTGTTTGCTCAGCTGGTCTGCATGATTGGGCTTGGGAGTCCAGGCTTCTCAGGAGCCCAAGAGAAGCAGGTGAATGAATCAAGGATGCCAGTCCCCTAGTGAGAACTGTGTTGGGGGGCACTCAAACAGGAGCCTGACCTTCCCCAGCCTCATTGTCCCTGTGTCCATAAAAGATGAATAATCTGCGGGAGTCCTCAGTTCCTATCCCCTACCCACACCCCTTCAGGTACTTCACATTCCAAATAGTAAATGCAGCTAAATGATTAGAAGTAAATGTTCATGAACAGCCCAGGAAAGCCGTTTATCATTTCAAACTCTTCCCTGGAGGTGCGTCCGCCTTTATCCAGCATTTATCTCTACACTTCTGCATTGTAGCAGCCAATCAAAAAGTCGGCTCATCTTCCTGACTACAAAACCATCTACTAAAACGTTTTTATACAATGCAAATTTTTGAGATTTATCATCTCCGGTATCCATAACTTAGACTGCATTAGGCCAGCGTTATCAATTTTAATAATAGTCTTCCCAGCTAAAATTTGGATCAATGTCACTAGGTTTTTCAAAATTTCATTACAAGGCTTACTGAAAACACAATATCCCATAAAGAAACTGCATTTCTCTTGTCAAAAACAGACACGACTGTGTTGACAGCTGCCACAGACTGTCCCGACTCTTAGCTTTTATAATACTTCTTGTTCACTTTAGTTGTCTGGTGTCTCTGGCCTTTGCATCCATGAACTTTTATTGTCTAAATTAATCTACTCAGGTTTTTACAC
Source organism: Sigmodon hispidus (assembly GCA_004025045.1). Taxonomy (NCBI): domain Eukaryota; kingdom Metazoa; phylum Chordata; class Mammalia; order Rodentia; family Cricetidae; genus Sigmodon; species Sigmodon hispidus. The sequence goes on along the minus strand of PVIH01006494.1, from coordinate 45,960 downwards.
TTATTTTTTAATCCCCAAAGAAAAAAGTGGTTATTAACTATGTCCACCCTTTGACCTCTGGACCAGTTTTTGAAAGTCACCTATGTGCACTGTTCCAAACTTTATGATCCCTTCTTCTTTGGAGTATGTCTCCCTAGGGACAAGCTAGGGAATCCTTGAAGTTGAGATTTGTGATGCAAAAAATGAGAATCTAGCTGACAGTCCTGGTCTCAATTAGATCTGTGACTCAGCCATTTGACAATAGCAATGAAAAGCACCCAGGCCCAGACCCAGCTTTAGAAGGACAAGATACATGAATATTTCCTAGGTGAAAGACAGTGGGGTCTAAAGACAATAAGGAGGACTGGGCAAGAAGAAAAAGAGGTACCAGATGGACCTCAAAAACTGCTTATCTAGATGATCCCCAATTCAACATTTCTCTGCAGATACTCCATAAATGTTTGTGTTTGGGGGGTCACAGTATCCTACTGTGGCAGAGGTTAGGTTTGACATGTCTTTCTACCATAGCTGACATGCTAAACTTCACTGATGAACAGGATTAGCCTGCCCCACCCTGAAATTCTCTGGACTCCTGGAGTCCATCTATTCATCTAATCACTTAGATGCAAACACAGGGCAGAGGAACTGATGAGAAGGTTCCTGAGCACTCTGTGTGCAACAGTCTTTTCCTGTTCTCTGCCTTCAGGCTGGCACAGTGCCCAGCATCAGAGCGCCAGCCCCACTCGGCACCCTGAAAGAACTGATGGGCCTATGCCCACACTGACAACTCTGGAGACCCCAGGAGCTTCTGCTATCTCTAAGGGACATTGAGCCCTTGGGGAGGTCCAGACCCAAGGAACAGCTTCTTGGCTTCCTCACTTTGCTGACCTGAGGCATTCTTTTATCTAGAGTGAATCCTATCTTAGACACCTATGATCTTTTCAGGACCTGCCCACTGGTTAGGAAAGCTTGTACGTGTACTTTGCTTGTGAAAAGAAAACACACTAACCTCAGGATTCCAATGTAAACTTTTCCTCAGCAATTATCATACCCCTGGAGAGGGGCACACACATCCAAATGTAGTACCAAAAGGCTCTACCCACCCATAGGACACTCTTACAGAAGCTGCTTAAACTGGGCACCATGTGGGTCACTGGGGGAAATAGAGGCAAATTCTTGCTGGGATCTGGCTCCCCATCAGTAGCTTGGGCCATAGGTCACATTGTCTGGTTCTTCTGGGTACATGTCATGTTTTCCTCCGTTACTATGCCCACAAGTGCCCACAACAGGTAAGGAGGCTGAGAAAGCCAGAGGGAAGCAATGTTAGCATCATTTCTCCATAATTTGTTTACTGAGCTTTTATCTTACCCTGATGCCAGCTTCAGCTGGCTCATTTCATACATGCATGCAAGTGTTCACATATGTGTTTTGTGCACAATAACAGCAGAGTGGGAACCAGCTCTCATCTATGGGGCCCAGACATGTGAGTATTCTGCATAGAGTGACATGAAGCACATACCCTCCCATGCTAACTATTGTATATCACAAATCTCCTCTCCAGTGGTCCTGAGGCCCATGGAGCTGCCTGTGATATAAGATCACCCTGGCACTAGGGATGGTCAGGGAACCCCCATGTCTCTTATTTGCCCTTCTGTCCTGGGGATCCTCTTGCAGCAGGTGGGTAAGTGTGTAGCTCTTTGACTGGGACAGCTGCATTTCCGTCACCACCACCAGGGAGAGCTGGGATTGTGGGTATTTGGAAAGTACCTGTTACCAACTGAATGAGTTTTTGCTATGCAGTCTCTCACTTTGTGTGATCAGATTAGAATTTGTTTGCCAATGTGATAGCCAATGTTTTTATTCAATCTGGCTGCCTGAGGTTTAATTGCTTGAGTCTCAAATTCAATGTCAACCCCTGGAAATTTACTCACAAGAGGGTCTACCTGGTTGCAAAAGGAATCAAAGAGATCCATAGCCCGCTGTGAGGCAGACTGCAGTAACGTCAGTGCAGTTTTCAACTACATGTTTCTGGCCCTGGAACCGCAGGCTTCCCAGAGCCCAGTCCCATGGGCACATTGGTAAAAAGGGGGTTGTATTCATTCCCACTATTTTCCTAGGGTTGTAAGGTACACATCACCATCACTAGCTCTGTGGCTGATCCTCCTCCACTCTGTTCATGCCACAGCAGTACCAGCCTTGTTCCAGGTCAGGCTAAGTCATGTACTTGGCAGCAGAAGCCCCACACCATACCAAAGCTTTTGTGGAAGAAATGAATCCATTGTTTGTACTGGGCCTAACTCTACTGCCCTCCTGTGTCTACCAAAGGTCCAGTATTTCCATGTATCATATGACTGTTCCCCAGGGACCCTCAAGTTGGGGTCAGGCACAGGCTGAGCTCCACACTGTAGCATATTTGTGGCCTGCTTTTCCTGTCCTTACTGTGCCCAGACCTCTCTCTATGTTCCCTGATACAAATGTCTGTGTTCAGTCTCATATACCAGAACTCACCCCAGTGCTACCCATCCTCCCCCAGAGTTTTACAAAGGGGAAAAAGAATGTCTGACACCATTTACCAGGGTGATTATGGAACCCTGCCCTTAGCAGAATCAGTTAGTGACATCTATATGCCTTGATCTTGATGGATGCCCTTGTGTAGCCCAGACTAGTTCATGTGTAGTACCCTAATGCCTAATCCTCACCTAGGACAAACCATTCCATGAGCTACTTGTCACAGTTCCCATAGCAATCTCACAGTCTCCAAGGGAAGAGTTTTTTCTTTCGCTTGAGGTGCTGGTAGCTTTCAGTGCCGGTCATCTTATAACCAGGACATTTTCCTGTCTTCTCTCTCCTTTCTGTCCCTTCTAAAAACAACAGTTTAGAGATTTCAAGGTTATCCCAAATCTCCCATGACCTCAAGGTCATCTTAATGATATCCACATTTTTTTTCAAGTCCAGAAATATTCACAGGTTCTGCATAGATATGCACAATAGGGTTTGGTGATTTCCCTCCACTTCAGAGAAGAATTCCCATTTTCCATCAAGTCCAGGAAGCAGGTAGCAGTGTGTCTAGGGCATCCATGAACAGCCACCAAGGGATACTGCTGAGCCTCAGGGAGAGTCTGGGCTCTGTAAATGGACACCTCAAGTTTATCATTCAAATTCATGTGCTGTGTTCCCTGCAGCAAAACTTTCAGCTGAGCAGAAAATATTTCCCAATGAGCCATTTCGGAAAACAATCCCATAAGTGAGATTCTAATGCCTTGGCAATGGCTGCTGTGACAATTGGCTGTGATTTAACTTTCAGTTGTGAAATTTCTGATTGACAGCCATGATCACAAATGGCCAGTGAGGCACAAGACGGGACCGCAGGCCCTCTGCTGGCTCCCTGGTGGAGAGGCAGATGTGAATCTGCTCTTCAAAATGAGTAGCTTGCTGTGCTGGCAACCTCTAACTCCCTTGGCGAGGGTTATAAACCTCATGGTTTAGCAGGGGTTGCAACTGAGGTTTCTTAGTTGCCTTCTATGCCCCTACATTGCTTTGGAGGTACTGGTTCTAACTATATTTTCCAATGACATCTCCAAGTCCAGCTTGTTATCCCCAGGTGCCTTGGCTCTGCCATGAGAAGGCTCACAATGAGCCCGAGAGGTAGAAATCCTTCCAGTGTCTGTTCTTCTGTGCTCTACAGAGGAAAAAGGGAGTCAGAGAAGGACCATCCCTGCAGTAAACAGAACCCATTTGTCCTGGATCCAGAATAAAATCAGACTTGATTTGTGAATGTCTTCCTGTATGCTGTGAATATCATTCTTTAAATAAAGAGACTGTTTTGGCCTATGGCGGGCACTGTATAAGTAGGCTAGGCAGAGGAATTGGAGCATTGGTAGGAGAAGGGCAGAGTTAAGAGAGATGCATTCCAGCCCACCAAGAACCAAGATGTAATGAAATAGGTAAGCCATGGGCCACGTGGCAAGACAAAATAATGAAAATGGGTTGAATTAAGATGAAAGAGCTAGCTAGCAATATGCCGAAGTCACAGGCCAAATAGCATGAAATAAATATAAGTGTCTGAGTCAGCGGCAAGCAGGTCTGGACCTATGTCCTGATGGGGCCAGAAACTTCACTGTTACACAGACTGTTCATTTATTAGCTCTCCAGAAGTTTCTCAGTTCTGGGATGTCCAAACCAAAAATCATCAAGAAGGATTCCTACTAAAGAAAGCAGGAAACTGACCTTCACTATGGTTTGGGTTCTGTCTCTCAAAGGGGCAACATCCAAATGTGAAGCTTGATTCAGAAGGCTTTAAAACTGTGTTGGTAAAGATAGGGTTATTTGGGTGAGCTCTAAACCAGATGGCTGGTGTTTCTGAGCAAAACAGAGACAGAGACAGACAAGTACAGACTGAGTGTGGCAACATGAAGAGAACCAATGGGAGATGATATCCACCAGCTGAGGAAAACCAGGAATCTGCAAGCCAAGTAGAGCCTCTCAGCACCTGAGAAGGAAGCAGTACCAGCCATCTTGGGCCAAGGCCTCCCAACTGCAGAGATGCATTTTCATATATGACACCCAGAGGAGCATCTTGGTTGCTGGGATTACCCCCAGAGGCTAAAAGAGCCCTGCTTTACTCTATCCACAACCTTAAATGAGAGTGAGCCATGCAGCTGAGTCTCCCAGGGACAGAACCAAACAGAGAGCACAATGGCCCATGGAGATTTGATGCCTACACTCTTTCCCCACCACTGTGTTTCACCCTAGTGAACTTTTCCCCAGCTTATGTCTTTTCCTATCAAGATCCTACAGGGTAAGCCTCTGTACTGTAAACAACCATGTGTCACAGATAGCAGATTCCACAGGAAGCCATCCAGACAGCAAGGCTGGATCTCTGAGGAAGTCATAAACCTTGCAATCCCAGCTTGGTACCTAGAGAAAGTAGCCATAAAAGTAAGAACCATTTAGCCCTGACCTCACCGGGTCAGTTGATCCGCTGGATCCACTCAGCAGATGTTTATGTATGCAAATGAGAGAAACAGTGAGAGCCAATCATAAGACCAGACACATTCTCTTGAGACCCTGTGTGCACGCAGGTATAGTGCTGTGGGTGCTGAATTGAAGAAGGTATAGGGGATGGAAAGAAATAGGAGTTGGAACAGGGAGGATCAGTGAAGTGGCACCCTTGGGTGATAGACAGTCAGAGATCATTGGTGTGTGGCCTGAACTAGCTTTGCTCCATCAGATCATGTGAGTCATGAACTCCAGGCTTGGGAAACTGAGGCCTAGATGTTCTTGGGAGTTGGAGGTAGATGGGGGCCCAAGCCAGTCCCCATGACTCACCCTTTGTGGGCTTTGATATTGCCATGATGAATTGTCTGGCAGTTGCTCCAGCCCAAGTCATGAGAGGTTAAAAAGTCATTAAGCATTTGTGGTGTGTCCCTATCAAAGTCATATTAATTTCACCAGGATGTGCAAGCATCTCTTCAGGGAAACAGGCTCTTAGGATGAGTGTGATTCCTCATTAACAAAATGGCAAGCACAGAGTTCTGTGTCAAAACCCTGAGTGATGGGCTATAAATTGGCTCCTCCACCCTGGTGGAAACTTTAAATTCCTGCCTTTGGAAGGTGGGCTTCCTCCAGGTAATGAGCATATCAGCTGTCACTCAGCATTATTTAATTTCCCTGTGAGGCGACACCAGCAGGCAGAGTGGATTGATGCCCCATGCACCAAAGAGCCCACTAGAGACAACTGATAATGCACCTCGTTTCTGCCCATTATCTCGTCTACAATTTGGGAAACAGAAACTCGATATTGCTGGAATATTGATATTTTCCTCATGCAGACCTCACTTGTCTGCCTCCCTTTTATGCAAAGCAACAGTGTTTGTGTAGCTGGGGACCCATTAGGAGACATGGGCACTCAAGGGCACTGCCTCAAGTCACCAAAACCAGCTTCTCTGGTCCCTGCTATAGCCTGGGCCATAAGCTAGGTTCCCTGTCTCTCCTCAAAATTGTCTTAATACACACCCAACTCGTTCACCTGCCTTCTGTATTTTCTGTTCTCAGGGAGGTGTAAGGAATAAATGACCTATGATGGCCACGTGACTGGCCCATAGAACCAGGCTGTAGGGCATAGAATGAAATGTACAAGGTCCCTAAACTAGGTATGACTAAGGTGTGGCTCCCAGGCTTCCCAGCCTCACCTCCTCTTCAGCAGCTAGAGTCCACCTGGAACTGGATCGGTGCCCTCTCTGGCCACCCCTCAGTGCTGTGCTCTGCACCACCCACTCACTGTGGCACAAACTCATCTGTAAGGGCAGCACTGAGGACATGGCAAACATGCAGATCACTCACCTCCCCCTTCTTTTACCATCTACCCTCACTGCTGTGTGTATGGGAATGTAGCAGTGTGCTCCCATAATCTCAGTATTTGGGATGCTGAAGCAGTATGATTGTCACAGTTTCAAAGCTATCCTCAGCTACAGAGGATCTATCTATCTATTTGCCTATCTACCCATCTATCCATCATCTATCTATTTCTACCAACTATCAATCATTTACCTATCTGTTTATCACCTATCTACATCTATCTATCTATCTATCTATCTATCTATCTATCTATCTATCTATCATCTACCTAGCTAACATCTATCTGTCTGTCTGCCTATCATTTATCTATCTATCTACCACCTGTCTGCCTATTTATCTATCTTCCATTCTCTATCCCCTCTTCGCCCTTCCCAGACTGTACCTGCTTTTTGCAGTGAAGGCTCACTGGGGCATTAAACTCCAAGAGGAAGAAGAGGTCACTGGGAGGCCATTTGTATACTCTCATGTCCCTACTTCCAAAGAAGCCTAGTGAATTCTAGAGCGGGAAGGAGTTGGTTCCCATGCCCATGCTTTAAACAGCAGACTGATGCCTCTCTGTCCTGTTCTGTGACATCCAGTCTTTGCACACAAGTTTCCAACACTGGAGTGTCCCAGTCTATGTCATCTGGGAATATACACTGAGGACTCCTGTCTGAAGGTCTCCAAGCCACTGGCACTCAGAGATCCCAGAGAGGGCCTTATGGGAGTCTTTTAATGATTCTCTGGAGATCAGGCCTTCTCTGGGACTGGGGAGTGTTGTGACTAGCACAGTTCCAAGTACAGAAACAGTTAATGAGAACAGATAAGAATAAGATTGCTCCGTTGGGCAGACCTTGACCCGGGAACAGGCTTGGGAATCAGAAACACCCCATGTGGGATTTGGTGTTGACTGACTTAGCTGAGTTCTGGCTCTGTTCACCCACACACTGGCTGTAAGTTGCTCCAGTGTCCTATCTGTACCAACTTTGTGAGGCTCTGCTGAGGGTCACTAGAGCTTGGTTGCAGATCCTTGTGGTGATATATTTTATATTTTTATCTATTAAATATTAAAGTATGTTTTATAATTTTATAACAATTAAAATATATTTTATATTTTATTTATTAAATATAAAACATACCACCACAGGTCCTTATGTCTATAACCTGACACAGGTGCAGATTTACATGTGACTCACCATAAGGATATAAGTTGTTACCAATCTCTTATAGAACAGATGGGACAGTCAGAACAGGACCACACAGAGTCTCTATTTATAAAACTGTATTATCTGAGAGGTCTGGAAGGGCCAGCTCTCTGAGTCCATCCATCAGTGAAGACCTATGTGGGCCCAGATTAGAGTGCATTTCTCAGCCTCCTTCCTCAAAATCCACTGCTCAGATCCAGTTCCTTCCCCTGAGCCTTGGTATCCTAGTCAGTCAGCCTGGGGCCACTCAAGCAAGTGACGTCCATCTTCTTCCCTGAATATCCTAGCATCCCTAGTGTCTGCAAAGCAGATGAAATCTCCTTGTTCTTAGTGCCTTCAGTCCTGGTTCCTCAGATAGAAACTGCCCAAGATGCAGAGAACATACGGGTCCCTAAGAGCCCAGACAGCCCATCTCCTGCTGCACAACAATGCCTTGTCCCAGTTTCCAAGCTCCAGGGAAGGCATGGCCATTAAAGGAAAGAGCCAGAGCTGGAAAAGTGGAGCCATTTGGAAGAACTGGGCAGCCCGTTGTCTCCAGCAGGAGACATTCTTCAGCAGCATCTCTATTCTCCCCCCACACCGCCTTCATGAGAGCTGGGGTTCGTTACCAACTTGGGCTGCTGGCCTCATGCTCTGATTGCTGGCGAATTCTATTTAAAATGAGACCAGAGGAGGGAAGTGGGGGGGAAACCAGAGGCCCAGGAGGAATTGGAGTCAGAGAGCAGAGAATGGAGTTTCCATCTGAGCAGAGTCTTTGCAGCTGGGGGCCTCAAGCCTCCTCCAAGCATCCCAGAATGGCAGCTCAGTAAGGCAGGGCCCTTCCAGACACTTCCTAGTGGAGCAGAAATAGATGCTTTAGAAAGAGCTGTAAGATTCCTGGAAAGAAAACAGCCCTGGACTACCTCTCTTTAAAAGTTTCAGGTGAATGAATGTGGGCAGTCTGGAGCACTCTGCACCAGGTGGCACCTAGAAAGGCACACTGGAGCTGAGGAAGGGGTGCCTAGGTACCAGCGGCTAAAGCCACTCTCCCTAGCTTGTATATTGCCTCCCTCTCTCCTAAGCTATTTGCTTTCCTGGTATGATTCATGGCCTTCTTACCAAGTCCTCCTAAAGGCATCATTTATTTTAAAACAGTTTACATTTTGGGTAAAATTGATCACCATTCTGCCCCCTTCAGGAGAATGAGAACCGAGGCTGACCCAATACTAGAGATTGGGTAGGTACAAATAAATGCAAAGTCACTGTACTTAGCTAACACGGCCAAGATTCAGTGGGCATCACTCAGCACAAAAGCAAATGACCAAAGCCTGAAGAACAAGTGGCCAGGCCAGCAGGTACCTGCATCTGTGAGCCTTTGGCTGGGTACCCAGAAGCCATAGCACCTGGTACGAGACAAGCTACCTATTGCTCTAGCTATAAATGGAGATGGTGCAGTCTTCCCCAGAGAAAGGAATGGAGGGGAGAGGAGGGGGCTATATCTACTTCAAATCCCCACAAAGGTGCTCAGACCTAGGAGCTTGCCATCCTGGGGACTGCCAGGCAGGTACTGATCCCCATTCTCTAATAGAGTACCCAGTTCAGAGACATAAAGTGACTCACCAGAGTCCCCAGCTCATAAGCGCTGGAATTAATAAGGCTCAATAAAGGAAAGCTCTGAGTTGCTCACACAGGCACAAAACAGCTCTACAGCCCAAAAGTCCCTCATCAGCATTTAATTTTTATTATTTGTATTAATATTGGAGATACAAAGGCCTTTGTAAATTAGGTGTTAAACTGTAGCCTTAGCTTTACATATTCATGAGATTAACAAATGCAATCAGGAGCCAGCGCTTGCTCGCTAGGGTGTTAGCAGGGGAGCTTTGAGTCCCAGATTCTGATCACTCAGGGTGCCTTGGGGTCCTCGGGTCTCTCACCTTCCCCTGGACTCCAGCCAACTGCATTTGCTAGCTGCCTCAAGAGCAGAGAGCTGGCCCCTGAGCCCCACAGTGACATTGTATTATCTTACCTACCACTGAGCTCAGAGACCCAGGGACAAGGGGTGGTAGACCACTTCATGGAGGAAGCCTGGCTTTTCTTGTGACCAAAACTTAAGCTGACTGTCTCCTCGATCCAGCCAACCTGACTGAGCCAGACTGTGTCTTTTGTGGGTTGACTAATGAGAGTTTGAAACTATTTGAAGAATCTCTTTGCCCACCCTGATGGCTATGGAAAATTACACCCCGGAGCCCCACAAAAAAAGGAATAAGGGGGTTAATCAGTGAAGACCCAGCATGCACAAGGCCCTGATTTTGACCTTAAGCAATGCACCAATTAAATGACAGTACACGCCTGTAAGCTCAGCATTTGGTTCAGAAGTTCAAGATCATCCTTGACTGCATAGCATGTTGGAAGCCAACCTTGGACACTTAATGCTCTGTCTCATTTCATGAAAGTGTGGATGGGGAGCTGGCCCAGCTAGTATAGTGTTTGCCGCACAAGCATGAAAACCTGAGTTTGATCTCCCAGAACCCACATCAAAAAACCTGCAATCCCAGCACTCAGGAGGCCGAGGCAGGCAGATCTCTGTGAGTTCAAGGCCAACAGAGCCAGTTCCAGGTCTGGAGAGGTAGAGACAGGAGAATCTCTGAAGCTCCATGCCCAGACACACTAGCCAGTCAGGAAACTTCAAGCTCAATGAGAGATACTGTCACAAGTAAATAAATAAATAAATAAATAAATAAATAAATAAATAAATAAATAGAAAGGGACTGAAGAAGAGACCTGGTTATGATCTCTGTTCATAAACACACACACATCCCATACCCTTGCATAGACTAATGCACAAATAACAACACACACACACACACACACACACACACAAAGGGAACCAGAAATATAAGAACATAGTCACATGTCTAAAAGGCAGGGTACACGGGCAGTCTGGAAGGCTCCCAGTAGCCTATGAGGGAGTTTATTGTCCTTTGGATTTCTCAGGTTTGTTTTGGCAGCTAAGGCCCCCACATATTCCTCTGGAGGACAGAAGACCCAGAAGAGTCCTGTAAGCTGATTTTCTGGAGGCAGAGGGCTCTTCCTACTGGTCCAGCCTCTAGGAGTTCCTAGAGTTCTTTGTCACATCTATCATCTGTGACCTTCTCATCACATGGCCACTCTCTATATCTAATCTTGCTTTGTTTCTAGGTTCTAAACAAAAGCGTACTTAGGACTCATATGACCACACTAATCCTAATCACTGCCATCTTGAGACCCCGACTCAACTCCACTTATGCTATCTCCAGTGCCATACAGGGTCATATCTGTACTTCAGGGGTGCAGGACCTGGATCTCCAGGGAGGGGTGTTTTTTCAATCCACCATAGATCTCATAGTCCCCTAGACAGTGTGAAAGGTGCAGCATCAAATTGGAGCTTAGGGCATCAGCTCACTAGCTCCCTTCATTCTCCCATGGGCATTCTACTGTTGATCCCCCCTCCAGGCCATGACCACACACTCATCCTAAACCTATTGCTTTTCTTGGTCACCTATATTAAGGCCAGCATTCTGATGGCAAGATCAAGCTCTGCCTAGCTACTCAAGGCATGGTAGTGACTAGTCACACTCCAGGTTGGCAGAGCCAGGCACTCTGCTGATAGCCAAGGGAGGCCTCTTTCCTTCTTCAAATCAGCCTCATCATAGAGGGGTTCATAATGCCTGATGCCCCAGGGGTCATCCCTCATTACAGGTGGTGACTGCAGCTTTTGGGCAGAAGAGATGATATCTGAATTCTGACTAAGCTGAAGAGGCAGGGTGGCTATCTTGTGAGTGCTTTTGAAATGTCATGATTTCTCACACTTTGCTCCATGTGAGACTCTGCCTGGAGAGGTGTTAGGTCAGGGAAAACATATTGTCACATCACCCCTTAGAGTACTAAAAGACCCATCACCCACTTCAGAACCCAGAGTTAAGAAGAACCCCCTGAAACACTCAGCTGTTACTTCCATTAATACTTCCTCTGGCAGTCTATAAGACGCACCCCCCCCAGCCCAGAAGGAGTGATGATGTCACATGATCACAAAACAGGTCAAAGTGTGACAATCCCTAGATCCTCCAGATCCTAGAGAACGGGAAAAAGTCACAAAGGGCCTGGAGAAGAAGCTGTCATCTGACCAGGATTGAGTCACAGCTGTTCTCCAACTCCTGAGACCCCAGGAACCACTGGTGCAGGAATTCTGGGATGAATAAAGATCACAGGCCACATATTCAGGGCACAGTGTTAGTAGGATGTTAAATTGTTGTCCAGGAACCCATCAGCCCCAGGTACATATGTGACTGCACAGTAAGCCTGGATAATAAAAACACAGCTATGATCCAGAGCCTTCAGCTGAGGGGTAGCTGTGTTTTTATTATCCAGGCTTACTGAGGTAATGATTTCCTTACTATAATGGATTAAGCAAAGATGTCCACCCTTGGGACTTTACTCTGAACTGTACTGAAAGATCTACCTAGAGAGATTAGTAAGAGTCAAAAATTATAGAACATGATTGAAAGGAAAGGTAAAACTTGTTGTGGCCATGCCACAAGGCCTCCAAAGAGAACACCAGAGACATGAACTCTCCAAAATGCAAAAGCAAGGTTTATTGTGTATTGCGAGCCGCACCACGAGGATCTTGCTCTGACACACAGACACACAGGTGTGGCAGTGGCCAGAGGACGTACCCGCCCTTTTTGTGAGCTGAGTTTTAAAGGCAAAAAATCACAAGGTTAGGCAAGAATCACAAGGTTATTATTTTAGCTGGCTGTTTGCCAAACGTTTTCTTTAACTACCTCTTGGGTTGAGTCTTTCCAGACTATCTCCAGTTCTAAGACATTCCATAGATAATAAACTATTATCAGCCCCTCAGCTACCTTTCCTTTCTGAACTTCGTTTCTATGTAAACTTCAGGCTTGTCTGGAAGAAGCTGAGAAATTTTGCTCAAAAATGAAGGTGCTTTTCCAGTTCTTCACTACCTGTTTGAAGACCCCATCTTTTATAGTGATAGTCCCAAGGACTCTGCTAAAAAAAAAAAATCAGTTTTACAAAGTGTCTCAGCTAATTTTAACCAGAGCTTTACTATATTTCAAGAACTCAATCTCATATCACTAGTAAACAACACAAAACTGAAGAGGAAAGCATCTGAGTTTGTAATGGCATCAATGAGCAATTAAAGCTGACAAAAAGAGTGTCAAGACCAAAGGCAGCATGAAATTCACCAGAAGCAGCTTTCCTGAAAAAGCTGATCCTGAACTTCAAGTCTGCATGCAAACCACCCAAACTGCTGAAGTGTGCCCAGGGACCAAGAGAGCCTTTTCTTCAATGTTCCCCATTCTTCAAACTTATCACAAAGCAACAGTAGTCCAGACAGTGAGCTGATGCCATGGAGACTACACAGACCAATTAAATACAGTGGAGAAAGAAAAAAAAATAAATGATCACAATTTCTGACAACTTATTTTTTTCATGGTCACCAAGGACATTCAAAGGGAAGTCTCACAATCTGCAGATACTCAGAGGTGAGGGGAGGTGTTTACATATAATTCATATATCCTCCTGAACTTGCAAAGTCATCTCTGACTGCTGGTTACATCTGGTATGATGTGAATGTTCTAGAATGGTGGTTTTCAACTTGTGAATCTCAACCCCTCAAAGGACCATCCCTGGGTTCACCTAAGATAATCTGCACATCATATATTTACATTATGATTTGTAGCAGTGGCAAAATTATAGTTATAAAGTAGCAATGACAATAATTTTATGTCATGAGGGCCACCATGACATGAGGTCAAATTTCCTGTTTCACTAAAAGATATGCCAGAGACTATAAGCTAAAGATAGATGCCCCAATGTTACAAAAAAAAAAAAAAAAACCTTTAAATAACTGTCTAGGTAGCCAGATGTCATCTCTGTCATTTCTAGATTTTGGAAGATGCTTGCACTTCTGTTTACTCAGAAAATATTACATCCTTCTGTGGTCCTTATTGTAGTCAAAGATTAGATAGTTATAAGTATAGTTTTTCCTTACTTATTATAAAAGATATATTATATACTAAAACTTTAGACTCACATAAGATAGATGATAAAATATTTTCTTTAATTTTACTAAATACAAATAGACCATAAATTTATAACTGTAATTTTGCTTGATAACTTTTTATATATAATTTTGCTATGTTAAAATTAAAACCTTTCTTTTTGGTTAGACAGAAGAGGAGAAGTGATGTGGGATATCTTTCTGTATGCTGTGAATGTCATTGGTTAATAAAGGGACTGTTTTGGCCTATGGCAAGGCATCTTGGAAACAGGCAAGAAACCAGAGCATAGATAAATAAAGGGAAAATGGACAGAGTCAAAGAAACAATCCAGCCCCACAAAAAGCAATATACAAAAATTATACAAAATACAATATACAAAAAAACACAGATAAGCTATGAGCCATGTGGCAAGACAGATTCTTAAAAATAAGTTAAAATGCAAGAGATAGCTAGTAATAAGCCTGAGACATAGGCCAAACGGTTTATAATTAATATAAGTACCTAAGTCATTTTTGAAGAATTAAGCAGTTGCAGATAGGTCTGAACCTCGGACTAGAGCAGTCAAAAACTTCATACTACACAGGGGAGTTTAGGTTGTTTTGCTAGGCCCTGACTCTGAGGAAAGGGGCATTTCCTTGGATGTCTTCTTGGATAGTTTGGCATACTAAACATGCTAAGGTAGAATTCTCCTTAAGAAAATATGAATAGATTACACAAGCATAAATTTGGTGGACATACATCTACTGGAACACAGTCAGCACAGGATGTTGTGTGTTTGTGGTCAGAGACAACAGTTCTCAGCCTCAGCTTGGTCCAGGCTTCACCATGTGAGGCAACCTGCTCAAAACCACTAATATGGAGGTTTTTTTTTTTTTCATCTCAAGAATGAGAGAATTAGCAACCCCTTGCTTAGAAAGACTGTGGCAATCAGCACTGGTAGAGAGCAGAGGATGGAGCCTGGCTATGGTGAGGGTGAAGGGGCAGACACACTAACACTACTCTTAACTCTGATGGCACTGGCACTTCTTAGCCTCCATTCTCTGTCTTCACATGAGAGGCCTGTGGTAACATGTCTGAATGCAGCCAACTACTTAGCCTTTCTGTCCATCTCCTGTTCCTGTCATGGATGCTGGTTTCAAGACTATGACAGGCTATCCACTGAACCACTCTTGCAAAGCCAAATGAAGGGCCTAGGCATCAGAAATGTGTACCTGGCACTGGTGCCCCTGGGAGCTCTGGTTGAGAAGCCACTGGATGCTCTGAGAGTTGCAATCCAATCTCAGAGAGGGCATTTCTTGTCTTGAAATATAGTTACTCAATTTTATTTATTTGGTACTAAGGCTAGAACTCAATGCCTATTGAGGGATGGACAAGTACTCTTCCGTTAAGCTGCATCCCAGGTCCAGAGAAAGTGTTTCATGTATAGACAAAAGGGGAAAAAATTGAAAGAAAACAAAATAAGTCATGCTTCTGGACAGAGAATACCTGCCCATAGCAGAGATACACGCATAGCATAAAGTACTAAATGACTTTCCATTTTCCCTCCTGGAGAAGAACCAAGAGAGGGTCCTTGAACATTTGCAAACACAAATGATTTCTTGACTCAAAACAAAGATTTTTTTTTTCTTACCAGTGAGGACTGGATGGGCCAGTCAGCAAGCAAGCACGTCAGGGACAACTGGCTAGCCATATGGGAAAATAAAACTTTATCCTTTTCATGAGCCATACACAGAGATGGATTCCAGATGGCACAATGATCTAAATGTTAAAGGCAAAACTTTAAAATCTTAGAGGAAAATCTCTTTTAATTCTTATTCATGTTCTTATTTCTTAAATAAGACTCAAGAGAATAAGAGATGAAGGAGTGAATGATGGACTTCACAGCCTCAAAATTAAAACCTTTACACTGCAGAGCCACCATAAAGGAGACAGCACGAGATATCTAATAAAACCAATGAAGATTCTTATCTAGAATATACAAAGGATTCTTGCAAGTCAATAATAAAATGGAAAATGCGATGTGCAAATGGTATAAACATCCAGTGCAAAAGAGAGGAGCTTGAATGTCTAACAAACATATTAGAAGAATTTAATTTTCCTCATTCTTAAGATAATGAGAGGAATTTACACACATCAGCCAAACTCATAAAAAGTAAATAAGCCTCATCAAATACTAAGAGGGTATGGGAGTGGCTGCCAATGGGAGGAGGGACCTTGCCTTTGATTCTGCGATAGGGTGGTATCTAACAGAGTTGAGGGTGTGTGTGTGTGTGTGTGTGTGAGAGAGAGAGAGAGAGAGAGAGAGAGAACTGGTTCCCTTTGGACACCCACCCTTCAGAGGATACCACTTTTTGCCTGTGGAGACCCAGGAATATTCACAGAGCTCTGACGACTGCAGTAGACCTATGGGGAAAGCAATGTGCCTACCGATGGGGGAAGCAACAAATGAACTGGGACATAATAACGCAATGGAAAAGCTCGTAGTTGTTTAAATGACTCAGCTGCAAGTGTGCGCCTCAGCAAGAATAGGTCTCATGATGGGATGTTGAGCGGAAAAGTAAATCTCAGAATCATAATATAGCACATTACCTTTCTTGTAACGATTAAGACAGAGAATGTGTGGCTCTTGAATCAGCAAGCTGAACAGTCTGACGCACATGGGCCTGGGGGCATTGGGAGTTCATCATAGTGTGTGTAGACCCACAGTTAGTAAGAAGCCCATTAAAGTCTCACTTTATCGACATAATCTAAACCTCTCAAGGTCAATTGAGGATGATCCCGAATTTTAGCAGCAGGTCAGAGAGTCCCAGATCTACAGTCAGTTTCTAGAATAAAGCCAATTAATAGTCCCAAAAGCACTTGAGTGAAGTGGCCATATTCCTTTGAGGTAGGAAGGACCTTACAAATGCTTAGTTACTATTTCTGCAGGCCTCACCCTGCAGGGCCCATGGACGTTCAACAAAATCACTGTGGGTCCTGGATCTGAACTCACAGACTATGGACCTGTAATTGTCACTGAGGTGTCTGGCCACAGAAGGGCTTAAGGGAGTCAGACAATGGACTGAGGTGTGTCTCATGTTCATCTCACAGCAGACCCAGTGGCTATCTTAACCTATCCATAGTTACTCCCCAATTCTGTTATGAGACACTGGGTGAGAGACACTGAGTACTATGGTGAAATATCCACACTCACTGATGTCCAGATCTGTAGAGGGTGTGTATGTTGGGGGTGTCTTTCTATGACCAGGACAGGTGAGAGTCACTGGCATTGTATCTGCCTAATGAAGTGACCATCTGCAAACAGTATTTATTCCTGGCTACAAGGCAGACATCAGAGCCAGTGGTAGAGGCTTTTAAGGACACAGGGCTGCCCCTGTGATTCTGCACAATCAACCAGATTACCCATTTTTCACGAAGATCTTAAAGTAAATTAGATTGTCTGGTCACTGAGTCCCAGAAATGTAACTTCCTAAGTCTTCCCAGAGCTGAGACAAATTATCAGAGTCCTTCTGAGACTTTGGACAAGAAAAAAAAAAAAGACAAGTAAAAATAAAATAGTTAAAAGGGGGAGGGCCTAGGAAGACAGTTCAATAGATAGGTGAACTTGTTGCCTGAGTTTGGCTCCTGAGTTTTCAGAGAAGGTCTCTGTTATAAACAGAGCAAACAAAATAGCTCCTTGACTTTTCTCTTGTCCAAAGCCTCAGAAGGACTCTTCTAAGGAATTCCTGGTTGTCTGCTGAGGTTCTCTGCGTTTGTCTCTGTAGATTCCAGAGTCAGGATATCCCTATACCTCAGTTTCCACCTGGCACTGTGATCAGCATGATGACTTCTGAGACACTCACTTGGGAGAGTTAAAACTAATAGCCCTCCTGGGTGGCATGATGGCAGCTTTAAGCCCTAACTCCCTGTGGGGATGGGAGAGCAGAGTGTAGGCTCCTTCTGGCTCTCCTGAGGTACCTCAGGCACAGAGTACTACACAAAGCTCAGCATCCTACAAAAGTTATAGTACAGCCTTCCTAACAACTTTTGAGAGAAGCACATCAGCCAGAGTGTTCTTTCTTGTGTTTCTGAAAGGTGTAACCCTCCCAGAAAAAAAAAATCCAATATGCCAAGCAACTCTGCTCTGTCTCTATGGAGTGTGCCCTTGAATGTGGCTAGTCCTGGCCCAGGGAAGCCAATAGCATATTTCTGAGGATTCCTGAGTGTTTGGAGCTGTGTGCAAGCATGTCCTGTATTTGAACCTCAATTTCTTTGTCTTCTCCACATGAATATTTATGGCCCAGCAGCAAAGTCAGCATGCCAGCCACCATTCACTAGACTCATCAACAAGACCTTTGTGGAATTTGACCTAGGAGTAGTACATGGGGGTGGTGAGGGATGAAAGCTTGTGGTTTTGTGAACCATGGGGTTATAATGGACAAAGTTAAATAGGCTTTTATTCTTTTACTGCTATATGACCCAGAACCTTGAGACAGCAATGCCATAGTGAAATTGTTGTATAATAAAATGCACACCAAGCCACAGAACCCCAAGCTATATTACCAGGAGACCCTTGTTGAAAGTTACTTCCTAGCCTATGTGACTAGAGATCTACTGGAAATCCCTACCTGCCCAGGTAGCTCTTCTTCTGCTTGTATGGTTGGGGATCAACACCCCCACCCCAGGTAACCAGCTCTTGGGCTAGGGAACACTTTCCAGCCTCAGAAGGCCTATGTCCAAGCTTCTGTGTGCCCAGTGTCAGGACAGTCACCAATGCAGTCAGTTTGTGGAGGGATGCATAGCAGCATTCCTCTATAAAGCATTAGGTAGATATGTAAATAGCCCCTTCAGCTAGTTGTGCTAAAACATGTATGAGCCACAGGCCCACTATACTCACTACTTTACCAGGTCTTGGATGTCTACATAGTGAGTGACTCTGAACAACTGAGTCTGAATATCTTCTCTAGAGAGGCCCAAGATCCCCTGACGTGGAAACCTGCCCGTGAGGGAGAGCCACTCATATACCACCTCCCAAGAACTGTTGGCCTGACTAAAGTCTGGACCTGCCAGCAGCAATGAGACTATAAGAATGGCAGTCCAGACTGGAGAGATGGCTCAGTGGTTAAGAGAACTGACTGCTCTTCCAAAGGTCCTGAGTTCAATTCCTAGCAACCACATGGTGGCTCACAGCCATCTCTAGTTGGATCTGATACCCTCTTCTGATATAAAGTTGTACATGCAGATAGAGCACACATTTATAAAATAATTAAATCTTAAAAAAAATAAAAATTGATGTCAGTCCTGTGATATATTGTATATTTAATAAAAATAGTCTGAAATATCAGAGGACAGAGCCACCTACAGAGCCAAGTCATGAAAGTCAGGGATTAGTGACCATGCCTTTAATTTTTTCACTCAGGAGGCACAGATCCTCTGGATCTCTTTGAGTTCAAGGCCATACAGAACCAGGCTCACACCTTTAATCCTAGCTCTAGGAAGGTTGAACCCGAAATTGAGATAGCTGGTCAGAGAAAGAAAGATAAGGCAGGCAGGAAGAGGCAGAAATTCTTCCCTTTGCCTGTGTTCCCTTTCAAATGAAGACTCAGAGATCTGAGGATTCATGGAGACAGGATCTACCTTGTTCGAGCTGAGGAGCTGGTTGAGTGAGAAGTGCCTATGGCTTGTTCTCTGTCACTGATATTTCAGCCGTTCCTCTATATCTGGCTCTAAGTTTTTATTATAATGTCAAATAAAATTTATGCAACACAGTCCATCCTCTACTAGCATTAAGATGGCCCCAAAGGTGGCATCAAAGAAGGCAAGGGCAAGGCTTCAGGACAGCCCCAGCTAGGTTTAACTTTCAGCCGTCTGTACATGCACCAAAGCAGGCAGGAGGCTACGCACAGCACACCCATTTCCTAAGCCCTAGACCTCACCTCTAGTTGTGATTGCACTAAGATCCAGCACTGCATCAATTGTCCACAGTGATGACCCCGACGAGCCCCAAAGTCACCACAGAGATGCTTAGATGTGGAAGAGAGGCACGGAAGAGACAGAGCTAGAAGTACACATTCTGAGAAAGTGCTTGCTTTCTGGCTGCATAGTGGCCATAAAGATGGCAGGAAGATCTGGGAGCCCAAGAGTTCAGCTGAGCACTAGAGGTTGTTCAGAATGGAGCTGTCTGTCTGCAGCCTCAAGGGCAGACATAGTGACAGGAGATTTTAGCAAATAAAGACCCAATTCAGACATCTGACTTCCCTAGTGGTAAAACCATATATCTGTGCTGTTTCATTTGTTGTGATTTGCTCTATTAGCAGTCAGGGGCAGGTGCAACTCATCTCTTTGTTTAGCAACAAGAAAGAAGCAAGGGTTTGTTCTTACAGAAAATACATAAGACATTAGCATCAAAAATACATAGTTCCACTGTTCTCTTACACCACTGTAATTGATCAGAAAACCCTAAAGGTAAAATGTATAAATATTAGAAGGGAAACTGGTTTCTGTTTGCGGTTCTTAGTCTCATTAATAAAAGAATTGAGAAATTGACTCAAAAGGAAGCTAGAAGATAGTTTTATTAGAGTTTCAGAAGAAAATATAGTAGAGGGTGGGGGAATCTCAGGTGCCACCTAGAAGAGACAGGGAATGGTATTTCCCTTTAATTTGGACATGGTCTAGAAATCAAAGTGGCTGGTGAGCTGAGGGATGGACCCAAAGACTTTGACCACTGGTTATATGGTCATGTAAGCACCACCACTTCCGTTTGTGTATTGCAGGATTTGTTGTGAGCTTTGCTTGTTAGAAGATGCCAGGGTACACACACACACAAAGCTTCTAGGCTTCTCCTGCAAATGGACATTGTTTTTCACATATCAATCCTGAAGTAGCTTTTTAGATTTTCTACTTTTCTGTTGTGTAAATATAAAATTTTTAGTAAACCCAAATGACGGAAGCAGATTTGGAAGGAGGCAGAAACCATCTACCTCTCTAAGGATTTGTCAATTTTGTACTGGAAGGAGGCAGAAACCATCCACCTCTCTAAGGATTTGTCAATTTTGTACTTTTAACTTTTGAAAAAAGAGTGAGTGGGGGGTGAGTGGAGAGATGGCTCAGCAGTTGAGAGCACTTGTTTGTCTTGCAGAGGGGACCCACACTCAGTTCCCGGCACCTACACGGCAGCATAGAACCCTTCCTTCAGAACCACAGTTCCAAGGATCTGCTACTCTCTTCTGAACACCATAGGCACCTGCACGTATATACACACACCCACACAAAGACACACAAGTACATAAAAATCAAAAATAAAATTTATCTTAAAATCCCTAGTTTTGTTTGTGTTATCAATACTTTCACTCCGATACCTGACTTGCTTCTGTTTTCCTGTCTGTCATACTTTCTTCTGTGATGGCTTTTCCTAAAGACCTTGTTCTCCCCTCCTCCCTTTCTTCCTCCTCCTCCTCCTCCTCCTCCTCCTCTCCATGCTCCTTCCTCCTCTTCCTTCCTCTCCTCAAAGCACTGATGATTAAGTTCTGTGATGTGTTTCTTTTTTTTTTTTTTTTCAGTGCTGATGTTATCACTTTAAGTTTCTTATTTTGGTTGTGCCCCACAAGATTTGCTAAGCTGCATATTATTTTCATTCAGCTGGATATATTTTTAAAAGATTTGTTTTTACTTAATGTGTGAGTATTGTGCCTATGTGTATGTAACTGATACCCAGGGAAGCCAGAAGATGTTATCAGGTCCCCTCAAACTGGAGTTATTAATAGTTGTAAGCTTCTGTGAGGATTTTGGTGACTTACATCAAGTCTTCTGCAAAAGCAGCAGGTGCCTTATGCATAGAGCCATCTCCCCAACCCCTGTAGATATATTAAGATTCCTTTCAGACATCTTTGGCCCAGTGGTTGTTTAAGAGAGGGTGACTTAATTTCTATGTATTTATAATTTTTACATTTTCTTGTTATTAATTTTCAGATTTATTCCTTTGTGGGTAGAGAAATATTTGATATGATTTCAGTTGCCTTAAATTTATAAAGACTGGTGACCTAGCCTGTAATCAAACTCAGAAAATATTTTAGGTATACCTAGGGGGAAATGAGTTTGCTGTTGTTGAGTGAATAATTTTACATATGTCTGATGTGTGATTAGTTGTATGTGCTGGGTCCATTATGCTCTTAGTTACTGGTATTTATAAATTTTCTATCTAGATGTTTCATCTGTAATTGGAAGTGGAGAGCTGATTCCATGTGTTGATGTCAATGTCTCCTTTCCAGTTTGTCAATATTTGCTTTATATAGCCAAGTGGTTGGATGTTGGGTGCATGTTTATTAACAATTGTGATATCTTCCTGATGATCCCTTACCATGACAAGAATTTCCTTTGCCATTGGAATTAGTTTTGAGGAAGGCAAAGCTTTGTCTGCCTTTTTGAAGCTGAGCTATCTTTTTTCCTTCTTGTTAGACTTAGAGTATTCATGTCTTTTGTCTAGAGTAACATTTGTATAGACAGCTGTACAGTTGGCTTCTGTTTCTTTGCCACACACTCTATCTTTTCACTGGAGACTTAGATCCATCCATTCAGGAGAACACTCTGATAAGGAGACATTTTCCTCTGGGATCCTGTTAGTGGTTTTGTTTGCCTGTAGCTCTTTGTTCCTTTTTCTTTTCCCCTCTCTTCTTTTGTATTTCATTGTCATTTTGAATGGGCAGGGCTATTTTCTTCCTCTTCTCTCATTTTTAATTAAACAAACTATTTGATTAGATAGAATCTGCCTGAACAATGCAGGACAAGCTCCTCATCTCAAGTCGTAAGTGAATTGTGCCTGCACAAGTTTTTTCTGCCATGTAGAGATAGAATATTCACAGTTCCCAAGGAGTGAAGGCAAGGGCATTTGGGTCTGTGATTACTCTGCCTACAACAAAGACTGAAACAAATGGAATAAATAGAGCCTAGTGATCCATGCCCCAGCTCCCAGCTGCTAAAACAACTGAAGAAAAGGATGATAAGTTCAAATTCTGCCTGAAATATGGAGCAAGTTAAAAGGCAGCCTAGGTAACTTAGTAAGATCTCTTTCTCAAAATTAAAAAAGAAGAGAAGGAGGAAAAGGAGGAGGAAGAAGAAGAAGAAAAAGAAAAAGAAGAAGAAGAAGAGGAAGAAGAAGAACTCAAAAGCGAGCTGAGCATGCAGTCCTATGGCCAAACTCAACAAATATGTAAAGGCCATAGGTTCAGTCTTGAATGCTGCAGAGTCACCCAGTAACACAGAGATAGAGGGTTGTCTATAAATGGGTTGAATGAATATTGTTTAGTTCCCAGTTCAAAATAAAGGTATTTCTAGTTTTAATACAATCTCAACAATTATCTCAGTGGTACTTTCTGCAGAAATTCACAGCTGATTTTTAAAGCTTGTGTGGGATGCAAGAAAATCCTGTGAGCCTAAACAGCTGTGAGAAAGAACAAAGTGTCAGGTTCACAGGAACTGGTCTCAAGATTCTAGTAGCTGGCAGATATTGGAATAGGAGACCTGAACGCGCAGCACAGGAACTGACCCAAGAGATACCATCAGGGGAATTTACAAAGGTAAGTTAATGAGAAAGGATAATATTTTAGCCAATGGTGCTGCAAGGAATACACAGCTACACACAAACACAAGGCTTTAAGTCCTGGCCATAGCTAGTCTACAGCCTGTGTAAGGAAGAAGATAGCTAAATGGCTGTCAAGAGGTACCTTTCACACATGATTTGAGCATGCATCCATAAACTCACTGCAGTTGCACTTGAAGAACCAGTGAAATGCCTCCATTTTAAGCAAGCACCCACCCCCAGCTTAAAACAGGCTTAAATTTTGATTTCTCTGAACTACTGATGACACCCCTTCTCCTCATCTGGGCGAGGGTCGCGAGTCTGAGACTCCACTGTTGGGGACCTGAGAGGGTCCTCTTCTGATTTCTGAGAACTCGGGGACAAGGAGACTCTACTGGGCCAACTCCATCCCATCCATACAGTTTTTAGCATCAACAAGGTTCCTTCCCTGGAACTCCAATTGCCAAGACCTCTTCCCTGTGGTACTCTGTTATGGGCCCTTGTTCTTCTGTCCTATCTGACTGTCTTAATATTAGGTGTGACTTGTTACATTTCTGCTTGTTTCGCATTTGCCCATGTACCAGGTTGGACCATGGGGAATACTCCCTCCTCCCCTCTAGACCTGACCTTAGCTCATTGGAAGGATGTGAGGGAGGTTGCTCACAACAACAGCGTAAATGTCAAGAAAAAGAAATGGATAACTTTGTTCTCAGAATGGCCCACTTTTGGCATCAGTTGGCCATGGGAATGAACTTTCAACTCCAGAAACTTCCATGAAGTTGAGAAGGTCATGTTTAGACCACAAACGGGCCATCTACATCACATTCCCTACATAGTTACTTGGAGAGGGCTTATTGACAGGATAGACTGACCCCTCCCTGGGTCAAACCATTTCTGCCTCAGCCGCCCATAGGTCCTGATCCCAAGCCTACTGCACCCCCCATTAATGTCTTCCTTCTCACAGGTACTCTCTGTAAAGCCCAAGGGAGCAGGAACAGAAGAGTCTGAACTTCTCCCTCCATCCTACTATCCCCTCAACCAGCTAATCCTCCACCCAACCTACAGCCCCAACCAGAACCACCATTACAGGGGCTAGCCCATGCAACCCAGAGCCACCGAGGAGCCACCCCACAGCCAGACACCACAGTGGCCTCACCCTGTTGTTAATGGTTCTGGCCCAGACTTTTTAGGCCTGGACAGAGGTTTGGTCCCACTCTCAGCCCCGCTTATATTACTTTTATGCTGATTGACCTAGGCCCAGGCATGTAACTTGCTAGCTCCTTCATCTAAATTAAACCCATCTTGTTCATCATGTGGCTCGGTTCCTTTTCTCAGAGCAGCATTTCAGCTTCTTTCCTTTGCGTCTGCTGCCGTCTCCTTGTCATGTCTGTGACAGCTCTCTGGCAGTTCTCTGGCATCTGCATCTGTCCTTCCTGTACTCAGAGTTCTCTTAGCCTGGTAGCCCCGCCCACACTTCCTGTCTGCCTTTGCCCAATCAGCTTTTTATTAAACCCATAGGTGGGACAAATATTTACAACATTACCAGCATAATCCCACTATATTACCCCTGCTACGTGCTGGACCAGTGGACAAGGACAGGAATCAACTCTTCCATTACTGGCTGTTGTGAACAGTGATCTATACAATTGGCATACTCAGAACGCCCCATTTTCTAAGAACTCCCAAGATTTAATTAACCTCTTAGAAACTATTCTTTTTACTCATCAGCCTACCTGGCAAGATTGTGGCCAGCTCTTGAGTATTTTGTTCACCACAGAGGAATGAAATAGGATCCCAGAAGCTGCCTGGAAGTTATTACAAGGGCCTACAGGAGCTCTCATCCCTGATGCTGTGACCAGCAACTCCTACATCCCTACAGACCATCCTGATTGGGACTATAACATGGTACAAGGTAAGGAGAAGCTCTTGGTCTACACCAGGCTCTGTTGGCAGATCTCAAAGTAGCTACCTGAAAGCCGACCAACATGGCCAAGGTTTATGATGTCAGGCAAGAGTGGAATGAGAGTCTGGCTGTTTATTTGCAGTACCCGCTAAAGGCCTTCTGGCAGTACATGCCATATGATCTTAAGACTGACAAGTCATCTCAGATGGTAATGTTTGCTGTTTGCCTATATTAATCAGGCAGCTCTGGATATTAAGATGAAGTTACAGTCATTGGAAAGATTAGGCAAAAAAAAAAATCTTAGGGAGCTAGTGGCAGTGGCAGGAAAGGTTTATCATAGAAGAAAAAACAGATTAGGGCTGGAGAGATGGCTCAGAGGCTAAGAGCACTGACAGTTCCTCCAGAGGACCTGAGTGCAATTCCCGGTAACCACATGGTGACTCAGCCATCTGTGATGACATCTATGGTACCTTCTTCTGTATACACAATAAATAAATAAATAAATTTTTAAAAAAGAAAGACAGATGATCAGGAAAAAGAGAGGTGAGAGACAGGATACTGCAAGAAGAAAAAAAGAGGAAAGAGGGAAGAGAAAAATCTAGCCAGGATATTACAGTAACAACAGGTTCAACATAAGAGTAATTAGAAGAGATCCTTCTGGTGGTGGGAGTCCAACCAAATGAACCACACCAACCTGGTAACCAGCAGCCTCCCTCCACCCAAGCCCAAGACAGGACAAAAACCAATGTGCATACTGCAAGAAAGAAGGGCAATGGGCAAGAGACTGTCCCAGGCAAAAGGGGAGGACCCCCCCTGGCTACCCATGTGCTCTCTGCAACCCTGGAATAAGATAGTGACTGGGGAGTATGGGGCTCAGACCTCATCCCTGAACCTACGGTAACATTGAAAGTGGAGGGGAAACCAATAAAGTTCATGGTGAACAAAGGGGCAGAGAATTTTATCCTGCTGACACCAGATGGAGCCATGTTCACTAGGAAAACCTGGGTACAAGAGGCCATTGGGACCGAACCTTATTCATGGACTACCTGAAGAACGGTGGATTAGGGAATGGGACAGGTAACCCATTCATTCCTACCTATTCCAGAGTGCCCCTACCCACTATTAGGTGGCACCTTTTGTCACAAATGAAAGCCCAGATCCATTTCTCAGGCAAAGGGACACAGTTGTTACATCAAAATGGGAACCAGTGTAGGTGTTAATGGCTTCTAGCCTGACTGAGGAACATAGACTCCATCAGAAGTCAGTGACCCCTGAGCCAGAATTTGAGAAATGGTTGCAGAGGTTTCCCCTAGCATGGGCTGAGATTGGAGGCATGGGACTAGCAAAACACAGACCCCAGATATGTGCGGAAATCTGGACAAACAAGGAGTCAGTCAAAGTCCAATAGTACCCCATGTCTCAAGAGTTAAAGGAATAACCCCTCACATACAGCCTGGAAAACCCTACTGTTGCCGGTTAAAAAGCCCCATGCTAGCAACTACTGACCAGTTAAGCAAGACTTGAGAGAGGTAAATAAAAGGGTAGTAGACAAACACCCTATTGTGCCAAACCCTTACACTCTACTGAGTATTTTGCCTCTGGACTGGCAATGGTACTTAGTCCTGGACTGGAAAGATGCCTTCTTCAGTCTACCCCTTAGCCCCCAAGAGTCAACAATC
Source organism: Sigmodon hispidus (assembly GCA_004025045.1). Classification (NCBI taxonomy): domain Eukaryota; kingdom Metazoa; phylum Chordata; class Mammalia; order Rodentia; family Cricetidae; genus Sigmodon; species Sigmodon hispidus. Next base: position 19,261 of record PVIH01006494.1, on the reverse strand, counting down.
TTTCAATTTCAAATGGCACAATCCAGAAATTGGAATCAGCAGCCAATTGACTTGGACAAGACTGCTACAAGGATTTAAAAACTTCCCCATCATCTTTGATGAGGCCCTCCACAAGGATCTGAGTGCTTACAGAACACAAAACACTGATATAAGCTTTTTGCAGTATGTGGAGGATTTGTTGGTTGCAGCTGTTAATAGTGAGACCTGCAGAAAAGGAACTGAGAACTTGCTATGGGTCCTCGGAGACTTGGGGTGTCGAGCCTCTGCCAAGAAGTCTCAGATCTTCAGGTCATGGATAATGTACCTGGGTATAGTCATGAAGGAGGCCAGAGATGGCTCTTGAATGCCCTCAAGGAGATGGTGTTAAAAATACCTGTTCTTAGGACTGTCAAGCAGGTGAGGGAATTCCTGGGCACAGTGGGGTTCTGCCACTTACAGATCCCAGAGTTTACTGAGCTGGCTAGACTTTACATGAGGCCACCAAAACCATATCTGACTGCACATGGATGGAAAAAAGACAAAAGGTGTTTGATGCCCTGAAGCAGAAAATCTTAGAGATCCTGGTTCTTGGACTGTCTGATATAAACAAACCCTTTTACCTATTTATAGGTGAGAATAAAAGGATAGTAAAAGGAGTACTTACTCAGACCATAGGGCCCTGGAAGAGATCTGTGGTATATCTATCCAAGAAATTGGATCCTGTGGCTGCAGGATGGCTCCCTGCCTCCTGCGTATCATAGCTGCAGTGGCAATGGTGGTCAAGGGCACTGATAAACTAACTTTGGGGCAAAACTTAACCATTGCCACCCACATGCCCTGGAGGGAGTCCTTAAACAGCCACCCAACCGCTGGCTGAGCAATGATTCATTATCAGGCCTTCCTACTCAACCCCACCAGAATAACATCCCAGATGCCCAAGACCCTTAACCCAGTCACACTACTGCCAGACCCTGACCTCAAGGTACCACTTCATAACTGTGTCATACGTGTGACAGGCAGAGGTGTACAGGGGCAGCGGTAACCAGCACTTCAGGCATCATTTGGGCAGAACCTCTGGGAGCAGGGACCTCTGCCCAAAAAGAAGAATTGGTCGTCCTAACCAAGGCTTTGAGACTAGGGAAGGGGAAGAAACTGAATACAGATAGCAGATATGCTTTCCCCACTGCACATATCCATGGGTCCATCTACAGGGAAAGAGGCTTGCTGATAGCAGAAAGAAAGATGTTCAGAAATAAACAGGAAATTCTGACACTCCTGTGGGCCTATATAGGAACCCATGAAAGTGGCTATTATCCATTGCCCAGGGCACCAAAAGGGGACAGGGCCAATTCAGACAGCCAATAACCTGGCCTGACAGCCAGAGGGGTGGCGTCCACTCTGAAGGTATCCCTAGTCTTGATGGATCCTGAGGCTAGAAGCCTGCCTCAGACCCCTCAATACACTCCAGTTGACTTAGCCTGGATCTGTACCCTGCCAATGGCTCATATAATAGAAGACTGGAGAACAGCAGATGGACGGATCATCCTGCCAAGAGAAACAGAAGTGGCGATACTCAGAAAGATTCACCGATCTTACCATCTGGGCATCCAAAGGAGGCAACATCTACTAAGACAGGCCAGCATAAAAATACAAAATGGTAACCAAACTATTGAAGAAATAATATCCAAATACCATTCCTGCCAGATGACTTTACCAACCCCTTCCAACCCTGGTGCCAGACAAAGGGGAAACTGACCAGGTGGGTACTGAGGTGGATTTTTTCTGAAATCAAGTCAGGAAAATTTGGATATAAATACCTGTTAGAGACACATTCTCTAGATAGACTGACTATACCTGACCATGTATGAGACTGCAAACATGGTGGCAATGACTATACCTGACCATGTATGAGACTGCAAACATGGTGGCAAAGAAATTGATAGAGGAGATGCTACTCATGGTTTTCCAGCCATGGTAGGGTTAGACAATGGCCCTGCTTTCATCTTGCAGGTGAGTCAGGGAGTAGTCACTGCACTGGGGATTGGTTTTAAACTTCATTGTGCTTATAGACCCCAGAGCTCAGGACAGGTAGAAAGGATGAATAGAACTTTGAAAAAGACTTTGGTTAAATTAGCCTTGGAGTCTGGCACAGACTGGGTGACTCTTCTCCCCCCTTGCCTTATTTAGGGTGCATAATTCACCCTGTCAGATCATGTTTGGGAACCCGCACCTATAATATCAAGCTTACAAACTGAGCCGGTTGCCTCTCTGGATGACCAGGACATTTTAGATGCTATTCAGAGGCTCCAACTCACCCACCAGGACATATGGCTGAAAACTTCACGCTATTTATGAGGCTGCCTCTACCCCAATCCCTCATAGGTTCAAACCAGGAGACTGGGTCCTGATCCTTAGACACCAGCACTAGACCTTGGAACCGAGGTGGGAAGGACTCTATGTTGTCATCCTGACCATACCCACCGCTCTCAAGGTAGACGGCCTTGCTACCTGGGTCCACCACTCCCACGCTTGCCTGGTGGACACATTCACCCTTCTGGCAGTACATCAGGACGAAACCTGGGAGGTGTCCAAACACCTCTCCAACCTGCTGAAACTCAAGCTCTGCTGCTAAAAGAAATGAGACCTGAACTGCTTCTGCTGCTCTTGCTCCTGACAGCCCCCAGAGGCATAAGCCACCTGAGCAACCTGCACACACCCTGGAATCAGATCTGGCTTATTGTCAATGTGGAGGTCAGAATTGTAGTGAACTCTACCTCCTCTGCAACAGACCTGAAGGACACCTGGTTCCCAGACCTATGTGTAGATCTCTTTGACCTGGCAGCGGGGACATGGGACTCTGACTCAGCCAGGATGTCAACTGGGTGCGGATGTTGCACTCCACAGGTCAAGAGCATCAGGGGCTCAGGTTCTCTGTGTGTCTAGCTTACTCCAGAAGTAGAGAGTGGGTACATAAATGTGGAGAGCTAAAAGATGCCTATTGTGCTAGGTGAGGTTGCAAATCAACAGAACACATATGGTCGGGTCCCCCTATGAAAGGAGATTTGGTTACAGTAAGGCAGGTACCACAGAAGAGCTTGAATGTTATGACAGGGAATTTTACCCTAATAAACAAACCTGAGGCCACCCAAGGAGGGCACTGTCACTTTATGGTTGTATGTTTACTGACCAAGGAAAGAAAGCAGCTGTACCACTCTGGATATGGCCCTCGCCTGACTTTCACCATCTAGTGTACCCTGTCCACAATAGAAGTGGCAGTAGGGCCCAATGCAGTACTCAATCCTCCCCAGTTAGAACAGCTTAAGCCCAAGAAGCCTGGCACTACAAATGGGCCCCACTATACCACCCTTGAAACAAACCACACTACCTTCCTATGGAGCACTATTCTCTCTCCCAATTTGGTGGAGAGAGACCCACTTGCTCCTCAGTGCCACCAGGCCTAGTTTGACATCTTCCTGCTGGCTCTGCTATGATGCACAACCCCCTTTCTATGAGGGGGTGGCAGTAATGGCCGATATGGTACCACCACCATTGGCAGACCAAAGCTTCGCTAATGCTCCAACAGGTGGAGGCCCAAGGCCTGCGCATAGGACAGGTCCCACCAAGATACCAGGTCTACTGAAGCCACACTCAGCCACTTAGGAACTAAGCTGGCTATCTATTGACCTTGAACAACACATGTTCCTCTGGGCTGACCCTATGTGCACATATCACGGTCCTCAGTAAGACTCAAGAGTTTTGTGTATAAGTGAGGCTAGTACCTCGGTTGATAATATCACCCTAAGGAAGATCTGCACAACCTAATTAAACATGCAAACCCCTGCTTCTGTAAGAGAGAGCCAGTTACGGCCCTCACCCTATTCGTATTGCTAGAGGCTAGCCTAGCAGGATTAGAGATAGGAGCCGCATTTCCAATCACTCAGGAATAGCACTATTCCAGACTCTGCCTGTCCATTGATGAAGATATAGAAAAGTTAGAAAATTCCATTTCATACCTACAGGACTCCTTGACTTCCCTAGTGGAGGTGGTCCTGCAGAACAGAAGAGGACTAGATCATATTTTTCTGAAAGACAAAGGGTTATGCACTGCACTAGGTGAGGAGTGCTGTTTCTATGTGAACCACTCAGGGGCTGTGAAAGAATCAATGGCCAAGGTACGATAATGGTTGCTAAAAGAAAAGAGAACATAAGGCCAGCCAGACCTCATTTGAAAAGTGATTTCTCCAAGTTCCTCTCATTCACTATCCTGATCTAGTTCCTCATGGGACCCTTGATACTCTTTTTTCCTGACCATCACCTTTGGGCCCAGTGTCATAAATAGACTACTCCAATATATGAGGGAACAATAAGGTACAATCAAACTTGTGGTACAAACTCAAGGCTATATGCCTCTAACCAAAAGGAACATAGAGAGAACTACCTACGAGCTAGAGCTAACTGTATAAAACCCATGGTTGGGTTCCATTAGGCACATGAGAAGAGGGAAATAAAGACTCAGGGAAGTGCCTCCATTTTAAGCAAGCGCCTACTCCCAGACTGAAACAGGTCTAAGTTTCCACTTCTCAGAACTACTGATAAAAGTACAAAGTGAGAATGTCCCATCACAGAAGATAGCCTACGACCATCTGATAGCAGCTGATTAACCAAAGACTGTCCTAACAAAGGGGATAGTCCATAATAAAATGTTTGACAAACAACCAGACAAACTGAAAACTAAGATAACAGGAATTCTGGACAGCCCCTAAAAAACAGGCGAATCAGAATTGTACCCCTAATTGATGTGTAACTTTGTGGGGTTTGCTTGCAGAGGAGTGGATACCTCCTCTGGCCTCTGCTGGGATGGCGTGCTTGACAAATCCCTGCTGTGGCTTGTACTGCTTTTCAATAAGCCTTGCTTTTGCATATCTGAGAGATTGTGTCTCTGGTGGTCTCTTGGAGAGTCTCACAACTAGGGCACAACAGTGCTATCTGTACAAGATGGGGCCCCAGGAACCTGTCCTGAAGTAGAGGAGGGACCCTCCCTCAGGGTTTACAGCTAGTTAATGGCTGCTTGGGGATTGGGACTCATTTTCTTCTGTGATATAACCACTTATAAAGTGGCCTGTGCTCCAGTAAATGACCTCCCATCCATGCATATGAAAGCAACTTTAATTAAACTCAGTGGGTCACACACAGGAAGTCATGAAAATGGGGATTGGAAAGTGGAGAAATTTCAACGGCAATGGAGGAGGATGAGAGAGGTGGGGGGGTAAAACAGAAAATTTTATTATATACATGAATAGAACTGTCAAAGAATAAAAATAAGTAAATAAGAAAGGAATACTAATCTTTTCGTAAAACATGACAGCTGCACTTGACATTCCTCTGTTAAAGAAAAGATTACTTAATGAGATATTAGAAACTTGAACTTGGGAGTGTTTTTTTTTTATTTCTTTATTTGCCTTGGTGTTTGCTGGAACTGGGAACTGGAACTGCAGACAGTTGTGAGCCACCATGTAGGTGTTGGGAATTGAACTCAGGTCCTCTGGAAGAACAGTCAGTGCTCTTAACCCCTGAGCCATCTCTCCAGCCCTGGAAATTTTTTAAATTGATAAATGACACACTTGAAGTCTAGTCGTTTTCTTCTAAACTATAGACAGAAATAAAAAGTCAGTTCATGGACTTGGAGAAAATAACCAAGAATCACAATTCAAAGAAGCTTGTCTGCAGAGGATGTGCAGGGCTCAGGAAGAAATGTGTGGAGACTGAGCAGACCTCAGCTGAGGAAGAAGATAGACATGTGGCTGATAAGCATAAGAAAAGATGCTCCCTGTCATTTGGCTCCAGGGGAAATGCAAATTAAAGTCACATTGATGGCATACCTCACACCTGTTAGGTTGGAGCCTTTGGAAAGCATGAACATTTGCTGCTTAGAAGGCAGAGAGGGGATGGCCACTTTGAAAAAGTGCTCAGCAGCTTTAGATAAAGCTCCATGTGGCAAGTCCCAGATGACTTGGTGATTCACATCCTAGGTGTTTATCCAAGAGAATGGAAAGATACACAACAAAAACCTGCAAATGAATATTCATTCATCTTTATCTAGAATAGCTAGAGTCTGCAAAGAACTCGGTGCCTATGAAATGGAGTGCAAACATGTTGTAGTTTATGTCTACAGGAAGAAATGCCAGTCAGCAATGAGACAGATGCAACAAGCAGTGTCTAGCAAACCCCACACAATGTGGGTGACTTCATCAGTGTGGGAAGTGAGGCAGGACAGAAAACTCCTGCAATATACAATATAATACACACAGAGAAGCCCCACTGTCTATTCAGTACAAAAATGGCCCCAGGGACTGCAAGCCACTATGCTGGAATGTAGATCAACACCTGCTGGCCAGGGCAGTGGCCAAGGCAGGAGCATGAATGGTTTCTGGGGTGATAGAAAAACTGTGTGCTTTTATTGTGTTGTTGATGACAAAATCCAGTGTCACACACTTTGCATTGATGGTTTTAATGTATTTGAAATGTGTTCCAGGAAAGTAAAACCTGAGTAAGTCAATGGAAAAGGATATAGGAATGGTGAAATGGGCTCAGCTGATCCAGCCTGAGGCAGGAGAGGAGGGGAAAGAATAAAAGGACACAAGATTCCAGCAAGAAGCACCACAGTCCATTTCAAATATGCATGGATGAGAGCAAGTTCAGGTGTTGACTATCTTAGAGGAGATACAGTTCAAACATGGGGAGTGGCAAGTTCCCCAAAACAAAAACATGGAAGATACATAGTGGAAGCAGAGGTGGATACAATATTGTAGTGGGAGTATGTTGTTACATTTTAAATAATTGTCTAGCCTACTGGTTTAATAAAAATGCTGTTTGGCTGAAGGCAGACAGGAAGTATAGGCGGGGCAACCAGACTAAGAAAACTTTGGGAACAGGAAGAGCAGAACAGAGATGCCACAAAGAAGCCAGAGAGACAACATGGAGACACCATGATGAGAAGCCAGCAGAAGCAGAGGAAAGAAGTTGAAATGATGTTCTGAGAAAAGGTACCGAGCAGCATGGCTGAACAAGATAAGAATCATGAGTTAGTTTAGGAGTAGAATTAGCAAGTTATATGCCTGGGCCCTAGGTAGATCAGCATAAAATTAATAAAAGCCTTTGTGTGATTATTTGGTGCTAGTGGCAGTGGGGCTGTGAGTGGGTCCAAATCTCAGGGCTAGGCCTGAATGTCTTGGCCAGAAATCTCACACAACACAATATCAGAGTAACTGCATATAAGGGGCAGTTCTAGAGAAGAAACTTCAAATAAGAAAAAGAGTATATTACATGTGCAGTAATTGTCAATACACAGGGAGAAGGAGAGCAGGACAGACAGACAGACAGACAGAAAGAGACAGGTGACAGTCAAACAGGTACACAGACAGACATAAAGACAGATAGATGCTGACAGATAGACAACTAGATGTAAGACAGATGATAGATAGGTGACAAAGACAAGATAAATAGATGACTGACAAACATTACACTGACAGACAGACAGACAGATGTAAGACAAACAAAAAAGATGACAAGCAGATGCCAGAAAGATGCCAGACAGGCAAAAGACAGGGTGACAGGCATGCAAGATAGATAAAGGGCAGAAAGATCAGCATATAGACATGCAGACATCTATCTGACAGACAGACAGCAGATATCCAAAAGATAGAGAGTGTTAGAATTCTGTTCCAGCCTCTAAGCACTGTCCTGTCCCAAGTTCTGCCGTTAAGCTCCATTTAAGAAGAATGTCCATTCCTCCTCTTTGTCCTTTCTCTCCTAGGAGCATGCTCTTAATCCCTTCCCCCTTCTCCTCCCTCCCATCTCTCTCCCTTTTAAAATTTTTTTTTAATAATAATGAAGCCTTTCTACATAGACCCTGCCTAAGTGTTCTGTCGTGTTGCTGCCCACCACTGCCTCTCACAGTGTCTTCCACCACACGGGGCATGAGGTCTTCATAGTTATCCACCAATCACCCCGGGTAAAGCGTGTATTATATCAGATCAAACATGACCACAACAGAAACAACTACCAGGCAGACAGCCAGGTGTCAAAGAGAGTCTTCTAGTACACTTTGAAAGCTTTGACTATAAACAGAATTAACAGCAAGAAAAAAAAGAAACCCACACACCTGGTGGAGGTCTAACTGTCCTTTCTTGCTAATTAATAAGTGACTGTGAGAAACATTATAATTAACCTGGAGGGGGAAACTGCAAATCTGTCCAAGTGGGCTGGCACTTTGCAGTGCAAAGCTGCACACAAGCAGGGCCAGCTCTGCAGAGCACCTAAGCTGGGACTCAACAAGCGTCACATTCTCAAGGGACTGAGAGTAGGGATCAATAACAATTGTTATGCAAAATGCCCATGTGTCCAGGCCGTTAAAAACTGCCCTCTGTGTCACTTACAGGTTAGGGAGGGCCATGGTGATTAAGCTTACTAGCAAACTGTGGGTTTCCGTTTTAGACTTAAATATAAGAAAATCATAAATTTCTGAAAAGCAGAAGTAAAAATCAACAAAGAAACAAGGGAAAAGGAATGATCCAGGAGACAGCAGAGAAAATGAACAGAGCCAGAGGACAAGAACCAGAAAGAGGAGTCCGGATAAACCGATGAGTTAAAAAGGCTGGGAAACACGACTTGCTTTCTAAGGAGACAGACAGACAGGCAGGCAGGCAGACAGGCAGACAGACAGACAGAACAGACAGACGGTCCTAGCAGGTATAACTGTGACTGTGGCCAGAGTGTGATGGTTCCACTGAGGTCGAAGGACAAGGCATGGAGCTGATACAGGAAATGGAAGCAAAAACAAATGCTTTTTAGAAAAGTTACTTCATCAGAGACATCGTCTGTCACACATTTAAAAAATTCCAGTTAGCATTAACCGGGATTGGTGCCTCAGTCAAACCCTCCTAAGAGAGGCTTCTTCTTGCAGTAGATGGTAATCGATAAAGAAACTGGACAATGTGCAGAGTGAGACACTTTGGAGGGCTCAGTCCTAATGGATGTCTTCATCAAGCCCCTCCCATCAAGGCTTGGGAATCTATGCAGAAGAGGAGGAGGATTATAACAGCAGAGATAGTGGAGCACTCCAAGATGGTGGGAGGATCATGGTCTTAGGGCTCGCTCAGAGTCTACACTCCGTTGGCTGACCTGTGATTGACAAGGGGGCCCCACAGAGGAAGTGAAGCCTGGATCCCATCTTTCATGCCTGGGTCTAGCGTACTTCCCTGGTGGCCCAGCTGCACAATTACCATGGAAACTGCATTTCCAATGGAAGCATTTTTCCTCCCTGGAAACCTCTAGGGACCACTTCTGAGCATGGTGATCCCCAGAGCCACTGTCTGAGAAGGGGGTGATAACAAAACAGACCCTCAAGGGCAGTCTAGAGTTAAACATGGCAGTGTGCTTCCTCTAATCCTTGTGGGAGGAGGCAGGCTCTCTTGAGGTTTCTTCCTCCAGGGAGGAGGCATCGCACCATCATCTGTCAGGGTAAACTGTGTGATGATTCTGCTTAGTGCTATCAAAAATGAGGGGGAAGTGGACTTCTCTTGTCTCTAATATTGGGGTACATAGATACCCATCTTCCCATCAAGGCAGCCATGGCTGCTCTTCTGGTGCTTGGAAATAAAAAATGTGCATCTCAACACAACTGATATGGGATTTTTTTCTGTATTCTGTGAATATCATTGGTTAATTAAGAGGCTGTTTTGGCCTATGGCAAGCCAACTTAGAGACAGGCAGAAAATCTAAACATAGATAAAGGGGAAATAGGACAGAGTCCAAGAGAGATGCTGTAAAACCGCTGTCCAGTTTACAGAAAGCAAGCAAGATGTAAAGGAACTCAGATAATGCCATGGATCCACATGGCAATACACAGATTAACAGAAATAGACAGAGTTAAGATGCAAGAGCTAGCTAGCAATGAGCCTAAGCCATAGGCCAAACAGTTTGTAATTAATATAAGCATCTGAGTAATTATTTTATAAGCGGCAGCTATGGAACTAAGTGAGAGAGATTCCTCTGCACTGTGGACCTGGAGAAGCCAGAAACTTTTAGCTACATGCAAGGATTCAACAAAAGAAAGACAGAGTAGAGCTTGTACTTTGTGTGGGCAACCAGGCCCAGCATGTCTTTCAACAAATAGGAACTATGCTGTCCTGTCTACCTGATCCAGAAGCCAAGGCAGGCTCCTAGGGGTGGGTCTCAGTTTGAAGCTTCAGATACTCACTGTCCTCATGGTACAGTGAGAAGATTTTTGCTGGTCCCATGTCTCAGCCCCTCCATTGTGTACACAGTTCTCAGAGCCCAGGACTCATTTCATCTCTTCTTCCTGCCCAGCTCTGTTTTAGGCCATCTGTGCTTAGAGAGAAATGCCTGCCCACTGAAGATGCCATGAGAAGCTTCTAGAAATTTCTAAGAGCCAGAGGGAACTGGGCATCTAGTACAGAGACACCCATAGGGGCTCAGGGACATTCAAGATCTCAGGGCTCAGTTGGAGCAAACTTGTGAGACAGGGGCCCAGCATTTGATTCAGAAGGCACGGTGTTCTGATAAAGGAGAGAGGGACCTGGGATGGTGGATGGACCCGACAGGTCTAAGTGTCTGCCTGGGAAGCCAGGACCTGTGAGCTCTGGAGACCTTCTCTGGAGTCCCCACAGGAGAGCATTAGGAGGTAGCCTGCTTTATGCAGCCCTAGGATTACCTTTCAACCCAGCACTAGGAAGTCATGTCATGTAGGAGAGGCTGAAGTTCAGAGATTGGGCAGATGGATCTTCATCCCCATTGTGGACATGTGTAAATGCTGGCTTCCTGGCCTGACAGCTATTGGCAAACCTGGACCTGGATTTGCCAAAGCACGGTACCTATGGTGACAGGATAAGGCTGCATCTGAGAACCTAGCATATGGTATTTGCATGGCTCTATGCTTTGTAGGATGTCAGGAAGCAGAATAAAAGTTTTAGACCCCAAAGCAGCCCAGTCCTGTGAGCAACTCTGTCTTGGAAAAGCAGTTAGTGGATGAATTAGTGCCAGCATCAAGCCTAACACTCGTCCACAGGCCAATGTGGCTTAGGAAGTCCTAGGCCATCGGTGGAATTATGGAACTCAGATGCATTGGAGTTTCTTAGCTTGGTCTGCAGTTCATTAGTCTGGTGTGGGACAAGAACACAGCCTTGGTCAATACTTCCCCTCCCATAGGGCGTATCAGGATATAGCCACAGCTCTGCAGGCCATCTGTCATCCATCACCTGGCTAATAAACAGCTCATGCACTCCTCACAGGCATGCTGAGAGAGCACTGGATCTGAGTCTTGGTCTGCTTCCTAAAACCATTGACCTGAGTATTCCCAAGAAAACAATCAGATACTCAGCTATAAAAGGAGCCTGACTCTTCTCTCAGCTCCTGAAACAGAGCTAGGCATGTGGCCCTGCCCAAATCTAAGGGTTTAGCCTTTTCCCAATCTGTTTCTCCTACAAATAAGACCAGATTGATTGGATCATGTCTCAGATTTATAATGATAAAAGTCACAAGAACAGCATCTCTTACAAAAACTCAAGATGTCTGTGAGCACAGCACACATGATACACATTGTACAATGATACATATTTCACTTGTAGGAATCTAGCGGGAACTCAAGAGAAAAACCACAAAGCTGAGTCCAGACCTTTTAGCCAATCAGGTGAGAAAGCAAATATTTGAAAACCAAGAAGAGCATCCCTGTCCACTGAGGTTGGTAGACATGCATTGTTCTGAGATAACTTTTTAATCCTATTAAACAGTATAAACAAAACCAAAGCCTGTCTCAAATGATTCTCTGCCATTTGGTGTGTGGATCATGCAAAGGGACCAGGATATCATGAGGCCAACAGAACACAGGGATTGAAGAAGCCAGTGTCAGGAAAGTAGATACAATGTTAACTGCCTGAGCTAGAGTGAGAGCAAATTAGGATGGATGCAAAGCAAAGAGAAGAGAGGAAGCCAAGGAGGAAGTGAGGGAAGGAGAAAAAGACGGATGAAGGAAAGAGAGAAAGGAAATACGGAAGGATGGAGGAAAAGAGAAGGGGAGAGGGAAGGGATGGACAGGGAAGAAGCAGGAGACGACTGGAGGGTGGAAAGGAAACGGGATGAAGGATGTGAGCGCTAAGGAAAGATGAGGACCTACCAAGAGGAACATGGAGAGGATATGGAGAAAGAGAAGGAACTGATGGGGAGAGCGGAGAGGGGAGAATGGAGGGAGGGAGGAACAGGGCATAAAGGGGAAGGTAAGTGTGCGCACTTCTTTGAGGTGTTCTGTTGAGGGAGCTGCAAAGGCTGGTGCAGAGGTAAATCCTGCATGGACTGCAGGGGACAGCAGATGCTTCCCAAGTGGGTATCACTATCCTCAGGGCCTCCTAAGAAAGAGAGGCAGCAGTTTAGAGCTAAGGGACCATGATCCCTTCTTATATCCTGGGAGAGATCAGGTCACAGAGAGTGCAGCCTCTGGGAGATGTGAAGATGCTTTTTCTTCCCCCTCTTCTCCTTTTCAACATTTCTCCTTCCCTCCTCAGAACTCTAAAGGGCAACCCAAGGAATGGATTGTATCGAATGTGCTTAGCTACTGGGGTCAGAACCAAGTGAGGAAATTATCGAGAAGCATGACTCTGCCCTGTAGGAGGAAGGATTTAGCCACAAAACAATCAGGCAGAGCAACTAGCTGCCAAATGGTGGAAATAGTCTAAATGGCCACCAAAAGGGAGACAGGGAAGAGGTCCCTGCCAAGAATAAGCCAACATTTTTGAAACATGCTTCAACAGTCCCACTGTCACCAGGAGGGCCTTGCTTGCCAATTCCCTTTGCAAGCTAATGATGTGGGTCTTGGTGGGATAAGGATTCTGGACTTCTGACCTGGTCATCTTTTTGCCCTGAAAATTCTCTCATGAGTTCACAGCGAGGAGCACCCAGGGACCTGGTAGCCTTTACTCTCAGTGATGGGGTTCACCTCTGTGATGTTACCCCACATTTCCAGCCTCAGAGTCAAGAGTATTCTGATGGTTCCCACCTGTGGACCTTGGGAGGCAGTGACCATGTCATTCATACCTGGCAAAGCCTAGATCACAAGAATAGATTGTGTATGTGTATGTGTGCATCAGTGTATACACATATCAACATATATGCTGTATATCTGTATTCCTATGAATGCAGGACCTATGTGTACTTGTTGCTGTGTCTATGCACATGTGCATTTGTGGTCATGTATCTCTAGACACATGTGTGTATGTAGATGAGTACATGTGTGTGCATGCATTCAATGTGCACCTGTTCTATGAACATGCTTCATATGAGCATCTCTGTGCAGGGGTGGGTATGCAAGTATGTGTGAGTATGTGTGCACATTTGTCTTCCTCTGGTGATCTGTTGTGACGACAAATACTAAACATACTCTGATATGCATGAGCCCTAACATACAATGCTGTTCTATGTCTCACTACTCTTGATACTCTCTTAGTTTTTTGTGTCAATCACAGGCATTTTCAAGTTGTACAGGTTTCTATCACGGTAAAAACTTGTCGCCAAGAGGTATGTTTTAAATAAGGTTTATTTTGTTAGAATCACTTATAAAAGGAGGTTTTAGCAACGCGCCAAGCCGCCGTATCGACTCGCAGCCTCGCCGCCAGGGACTGGAAACTCTGCCTTTCTTTTAGCGCTTTGCTTTTGTCTTTGCAGGTGCCGTCTCAGAGACTATGTCTCTCTTATCTTTGCGCTTTGTTGTAATCTTCACACTTGTATAATTTATGATTTCCCGCTACATCTCTTTGTTTTGTTTAAATAGGAAGGTTTTAAACTAGGTATAAAACTATATATTATAGGGATCATCATAAGACAGTGTCTGGGAAAGAAGAAGGTACTAATATAAGTGAGGTTAAATTATTGTTAACAAATAACTATAAAGTGTAATTTAATATTTAAAATGTTGATATAAGAAAATGTATAGGGATTGTTTTAAGGCTGTTTATCTTAAATAATAGAGTTTTAAGACTTGAGTGTCTTTGTTGGAATGTGAAGTAATAATAACTTTAACTATTTAATTTTTAATATCGTCAAGACTTGAGAAGGAAAATATATATCTAAAGTTGGAATGATCTCTGTACTATGTAAATAAATAACTGTTTGGACCCATGCAGGGCACCGTAGATATGGGTAGAGAATCAGAGACAGCCAGGTAGAAGGAGGGTGGAGTTAGTCACTCTACATTGGTCCCCCAAGAGAAGCAGACATATAAGAGGTACTGGCCAGTCACGTGGCAAAAAGATTAATAAAAATAAGTTAATTTAAGAAAAAAGAGTTAGCTAATAATAAACATAAGACATAGGCCAAACAGTGTTAAAATATATAAGCGTGTAATTCATTTCTTTTAAAAGACAAAAGCCATAGGGCACACAAACCAGATTCCAATCCGCCGGCGTCACACGTGCACCATGCACAAACCTCCAGCCCCAAACAGGCCAAAAAAAAACATACTACAACAGGTTTCAGTAATGTAGTGAGATATTTCTGGGGAGCCTGTTAAACATGGGGATTGTGAGAAACTTACACTCTGAAGTCTGTGTGAAAGAGAAATACAAATACAACAGGGCAAGTGATACCTCTTGGGATTCAAGGTTTCTAATAGCAGTATATGTTTTGCTCAGATCACAAGACATGCTTGGAACCTTTTTGAGTTTCTCAGAGAGTTTTGGGGCTCAGTGGTCCCAGGAAGTTGTGTGCTGACAAGACACAATCCTACTTATCATTGTCACAGCCCAAGGGTCTTCAAGGTGACTCCTAAAACCATCTTTGTGTACTATGAACATGCCTGGCCTCCAACATCTATGCTTTCTCAGCTTCCTAGCCAGCCAACCTCACTCACATTTCACAGCTACCTCCCTGGACAAGACAGCATAGATCTTGGAGTCTAAGGCACTGGAGCAGAGGAGTACGACCATATCTTAGAACAGAGCTAAATGCACCCCAAGGTAGCTCCAGGCTTAAGTGCAGCCAGGTTGTGTTCATCCTTGTGAACCATACTTTCCCTGCACCCTGACCTGTTTCCTTGCCAACAGTTAGCATATCCTGGGACCACTGACCCCAGAACAGAGAGGTGACCGACTGTCAGATTCACTCACATACACACTGAACCCACAGCTATGAGGCTTCGACAGAACCTTGATTACCACCCCACCCATTGTGTAAGTGGAATATTCCTCCTCAGGGAGAGAAAAGAGACCTGTACAAATCCATAGTTTTCAACTGGAGAAGGAATCCCAGGTTGCTCTAGGAAGGTAGGGATTGAGTCTCATAGACCCACCAACAGTTCCCTAACCCTGCTCGAAAAGGAAGCCTTACCAGTGGGCAGAGTGCCCACACCCCAGCACCAGGAATTTCAAGTGGAATTTCATCTACTTGGTGATATTGGACCTGGGTTGTCAGATACCTCTGAGGATGACAGTCAGAAGCAGGTGTGTGTGTGTGTGTGTGTGTGGGTAGAGAAAGACAATGCTGATTATTTTCAACAATTCAGTGTGGGAGGCCATGGGTTTTGTTTTGCTTTTACTTTAAATCTGGCCTGTAATGGAGACAGGAGTACAATGACATTCACATTTCCCTGTTTATCTTATGTTGCATCATGAGAATCAGTATCCCCAATTGACACATGGGTGTTACAGAGAAACATGCCTCCTCTATGCCTCTGTAGCTAACAGGTGGCAGGAGCATTTTTCAATTCAGGTGTGGCTACACCTGGGGCACATTGCAGTAGTCTCATCATATTCCAGCATTCATCTTCCAAGACTTGAGTAATTTCATGGTAACCACTGACAAAAACACCAAAGGGAAACTTTAAAGTTTGAATTATATGCACCTTTTGAATTGTGTACCGTTCTGCTTCATCCAGTTCAGAACACGAGGCAGCTTATTACTCAGCATGTCCATGTGTGACCATCCTCTCTCCACCATCCTCTCTACTCTGGTGGTATCCCAGTGTTTGTGCTCTTATTTCTCAGAGTACAAAAGCAGTATTACCAGCATTTCCACTACAGTATATTGTTATAGACTTTCCATTTTATTAGTTATGGATGCTCACTCACTCCTGTGTCTAATTTATAAGTTATACCTCATTTGGATCATGAATACATGTAACAAAGCATAGTCTATCGGGACTGTTCTTTGTTTCAGCACCTGCAGACTTAGGTCCATAGCCTGAAAGACAAGAGGAGACCATTGCATCAACAGGTCTTAGGACTGTACCTGCAACAAGCAAAACCTCTAGCCCTATGTGGTAGCATTTGGTTTATGTGCCAAGATGCTGAAATAGGTGGCAGGAAGAAAGCTGATCCCTAGAGCATGTGTTTGTCGCGTGCAACCTCGTCCTGCAAGGAAGACGCGACACCAGGCTCTTCTTTCAGCAGTTTTATTCAGGAACCTTGAATTCTGACTTCTGACTTACTTACTTATAACAGGGACTGACTGACTTACTATATCTTCTCTCTCATTCTCTTCTCTCTCCTTCCCCTGGGGAAACCCCGCCCGCAACCTAAATAGCCCCTGGGCAGCCAACCCCAATACTCCTCGTGGGTACTACCTATAGGTCCAGGTGCGCGGAAACAAGCCAGATCCTCAGCCTAGCCATATATGGGAATGTTTGTCACTGAGAGCACTCACCATGTGGAAGGTGGAGGGTGGAAGGAAGCCAGTGCCATCTTTAAGGCATGGCTACACGCAGCTCTCTACATGTGTTCATATCTATGCCTCTTCCTTCTGTAAGTAGTGACCCCGCTGTCTCACACAGATGTGTCCCCTTAGGCCCGTGGAGATCTGGCTGAGGAATCCACGGTCCTGTGAGGCTATTAATTAACTAATCTAGTCTAGCTTGACAAGAGCCTACAGAAGGAAGTCTGGGGAATCAGAGAGAGTTCATCAGCTGAGATGGTGCTCTGTGACACTTATGCCTGCAGGAAGAATATTCAGTGTCCAGGACTAGGCTCCTCAAGGAATAACAGAGGATCATAGTGTAAAAAATGACCGCGAAGGAATAGGCCATCTACTTAGGCTGTGAGGCAGCCGGACACAATATTAATGACATCATTAACAGCCCCATGCAATTCTGCCCTGGGGGCGTTGGTGCACATGTATTAATGTGGCCCATTTCTGGAAAGCTGCAACATTGCTGCATGCAGAATAATGATTACTCAGGT
Organism: Sigmodon hispidus; assembly: GCA_004025045.1. Taxonomy (NCBI): domain Eukaryota; kingdom Metazoa; phylum Chordata; class Mammalia; order Rodentia; family Cricetidae; genus Sigmodon; species Sigmodon hispidus. Next base: position 2,045 of record PVIH01006494.1, on the reverse strand, counting down.
GGCTGGGAGATGGCATATCTACAAGTGGAATGCACTGGCCTGGCCTGGAGGGAAACTTGGCCAGAAAAGTTTGCAAGACTGATATTCTTCATAATCCTTCTTTGTTTCAAACCCCAGACAACAAGTCAGATCAAAGCAAGTACAGACTACTAGGGGCTGTGACTATGGACAAATGGGTGTGTGCCTCAGTTTCTTTTATATACGTGAAGAATTCAGGTACTCTTCAAGACTAAGGAATGCTGTCATCTGACAGTTCAAAAATGTTGAGAAGTCAAAAAAGTCACTTCATTCTGGAAACGTGGCCTTGGGAGCCAAGGCTGCAATTACTTTTCACATTTACAAATGGAGAAAAGAGACACAGTGGAGTGCAGACAAAGCCAAGGGGGACCCTACATTTTGGGGCTGGGTGACCATTTGTAGAGTCCTCAAGCTCAGGAGTCATTCTATCTCAGGGCAAAAAAGCAGGCCTTGGAAACCAGGAGGCGGAAGGGTGCAGATTCGAATCCAGTAAGAGTTTGCTGAGTTCCTGTTACATCTGGACAGTACTTGACACTGGGGATCAGGGTTGATTTTTTCCATCACAGACAATGTCTTCTGTGTCTCTGAGAAAGGATCTCTTTGAGTTGCAAAAATCTGACTCCTAGATTATGACCAGCCCTGAGATAGAATGACCATACACTAGAAAGTTCTCTTGACCTGATGTGGGTTAGGACCCACAGGGCACCCACAGGTCCAAAACTGGGGTTCATACCTTTGCCTGTGAAAAAGGTATCACACACAGGCTTGAGAACCATGCAACTTCTTATCAGTTCCTGTCTAGGAACTTCACCCGGATCTGCTGCATATGCATTGTAGGTGGCCTCATGTGATCTCCAAGTAGGTGAAGAAGCCACAGCTCCTTCTACACCCTATACAGATATCCACTGTGAGCCTCCCTGGATAACACAGTCTAGGGTATGGAGATGTTCTCTCTCCATCTTACCCTGGCTCAGCAGCTAAAGCCTGTACTTACCCCTAGCTTGATAAAGACATCAGTTTGGTTAGGTGGAGAAGGCTCTCCAGTATTGCAGGGGCTGCGGGGGACTTCACCTTCTGTCCCTCATGCTAAAAAGACAATGATAATGTGTTCCAGCTGATGTGCACTAGCAAGTCTATGAATGCAATAACACAAAGGAAACTGGAAGTGTTTAGTGGGAAATAACTGCATTTCAAGGAGAGTTCTTGACCCCTGGAGGTAATGTTTCCAGGTGCCATATATCTAGAGATGGATGCCAAATTCACACACACTGTGTCTTCTAAGACCCTTGAGCAAGAGCTTGGTGGTGGGGATACTTTGGGAATTGTTATCTTCTGCCTGCTATAGGGCCACTCTTCTCTCTGTGACTCAGCTATGGCCTCACATTTTCCCAGGAACGGTGGTCAGTGGCCACACTGTCTGAGAGGCCCTGAGGAAGATGCTGTGGGAAGACACCTCGGAAGGATGCTGTGAGCTATATGCCAGGGGAGGAGGTGGCTTAAACTTCTGTTCTGAGGACCTTCAAAGGTGAGATCATTGCCTGTTTGGGACCAGTTGCTGCCCAGCATCATAGATGAGGGATATTCATCTCAGAGAGTGGAGAGTGGTACTTCCTCATCCGTGTGTGGGCTGTTGCAGAAGGAAGAGGGGCATCCACTTCATCTTCCCAGGAAAAGAGAGTCAGCCTCCTGTCCTGTCTGGCTGCAGCACTTCTAAGGGTTCTCAAAGGCAGCTTTGGTAGCCTGCTGTGGGGAGGGGGAGGGGAGGAAGAGGGGGAGGGGAGGATTTATTTTTCTCAGCAGCTCTTAGTCCCTCCTGTGTTGTAACATGATACTTGCTTCCTGGATCTGCATTCTACCTGATTTTTGTCATAATAGTTCACGTTGCTGTCTGTGTCTCAAGACTCACTTCTTCATCTCTTTTTCTTCAGACATGAGATTCATTCTCCACCTCTTCCACTATCACCCTCCCATCCCATCACCCTCCTCCTCCCATCCCATCACCCTCCTCCCATCTCATCACCCTCCTC